>JZKD02S2017955.1:179868-205575 GCA_000966675.3 Picea glauca | reverse complement strand
TCATCTTCTTGCGAATGCGAGTAGCCGTCACATCTCTTCTCAGAGATAAGATGCCACCATTCTAGCGAGTCTTCCACTCTGTATTTTTACAGTCTCTGTACATTTCTTTCATTAACATTTCTTTCATTAATAGAAATCATGTATTAATGTATATATGTGTTTATGGTTGCATCTCCGATACATTTCTGTTATATTATTGAATATCTGTGATATCTCTGTGCATTTCTTTATTATATCTCCGATCTCATTTCGTGCCAAAAATAATCCGGATCAAACGTTTACAGAGATGAAGGGCATAACGAGAGATCTAGGAGAGATGAATATACAACTCAAAGATGAGGCTAAATCTGTTAGACAATGACCATATAGATTGAATCCAATATATAAGAAGAAATTGAAAGCATAAATTGATAGACTGTTAGAAGATTGAATCATAGAACCAGCAGATGAATCTGAATGGATAAGCCCTATGGTAGTGTAAAAAAAATAAACAAGTGGGGATACATATTTTTGTAGACTTGAGAAAATTGAATGACGCTTTCCTACATGACCCTTTCCCTACCCCTTTCACAGGTGAGGTATTAGAGAATGTAGGAGGCCACGACGCATACTCATTTACGTATGGATTCTCAGGTTCCCATTAGATTAAGATAGCTCAAGAAGATCGGTACAAGCCCACTTTTACCATAGAATGGGGATCCTACCAGCACAAAGTCATTCCTTTTGGGATAAATAACACACCAACCATATTCTCAAGGGTAGTAATAGATATGTTTAAGGAGTTCATAATCAATTTCTAGAAGTGTATATGGATGACTGCACTGTACATGGTCTATTAAAATATCATGTGGAGGTGTTAAGGATGGTGTTGAAAAGATGTCGTCAGTGTTAGATCTCATTGAATATCAAGAAGTTCATCTTTGGGACACCTTTTGGAATATTGTTGGGACACATAGTGTGCAAACAAGGCTTGCTAGTAGATCCAACAAAGATTGCAATGATTGTCAATTTACCACCACCAAAATCAGTGTGCTAGTTGAGAGAAACATTGGGACATACATGATACTACTGAAAGTTTATAAAAATGTATACATGGATCATTGCGCCAATGGAGAAACTGTTAAAGAAAGATACTAAATTTTAGTGGAATGAGGACTCTCAGAAGGGTTTGGACACTCTAAAAGAAACAATGGTCACAACACCCATCTTAGTCTTCCCAGATTGAGAAAATACATTCCATGTGCATGTAGATGCATCATCCATAGAACATGGAGCTATTCTGGTGCAGCTAGGAGTAGGTGATTTGGACCATCCTATATCATTTGCTAGCAAAAAATTGTCAGAATTAGAGAAAAACTACAATACTACAGAAAGAGAAGGCCTAGCTATGGTCTATTCACTTTAGAAGTTCAAACATTACTTACTGGGAAAACACTTTAAGATTTTTACAGATCATTCAACCCTCAAATACCTAGTCAACAAGACAGTGTCGGGGGGCAGGATCTATAGATGGCTACTTTTATTTCAGGAATTTGATTTTGAAGTGATAGTCAAACCAGGGAAGTTGAATGCAGGACAGGATCACTTGTCAAGGGTAACCAATGGATAAGAACCTACCAACTTGGAGGATAACTTCCTTGATGCACAGTTATTTTTAGTCCAAGTAGTTGATGAATATTTTTTTGACATCATTGAATACTTGAGTACAGGGACTGCACCACAAGAATTTAACACCACACAGAGGAAAAATCTGGTAGTCAGAGTTGTAGACTATCAACTAATTGCAGGACATTTATACAGGATGGGCATAGACAACATTCTGAGAATATGTGTACTAGAACATGAAAGGAGTAGGATTTTGCAAGAAGTTCATGATTGAATAGTTGGAGGACATTATGGAGAAAAAGATACCACGTAGAAGGTATTGTCCGCAGGACTATGGTGGCCGACCATTCACAGAGATGCTAAGGACTATTTCGAGATATGCGATTTTTGTTAAAGGTATGGTAAACCTAACATAAGGGATGAGATTCCCCTAGGACCATAAGTAACATTGCATGTATTTTAAAAATGGGAAACATAATTTGTGGGACCAATTAACCCACCAAGAAAGAGGTTAGGAGCAAGGTATATCATTACTACGACAAAATACTTAGAAAGATGGGTAGAAGCCACACCAGTAAAATATTGTAGTGTTGAGACAACATCACACTTCTTGTTTGATCAAGTGATCACTAGGTTTGGTTTTCCATGGATTTTGATGAGTGACCAAGGCACTCACTTTATCAATAATACTATCAAGGCTATGACAAAGGAGTTTGAAGTCTATCATCATTAGAGTACACCATACCATCCTCAAGCAAATGGAAAAGTGGAATACTTCAATAAGATCCTATAGAATTCCTTAACTAAGATTTGCAATGTCAGCAGGGATGATTGGGATTTGAGGATACCGACAATACTATGGGCATACAGGACAACATGAGAAAATTTGATAGGACAAACACCATTCAGATTAGTGTATGGACAGGAAGCAGTGGTGCCTTTATAATTTCTAGTACCTAGCCTATGTGTTGCATCAATTACGAAGATGATAGAATGAGGCACAGTAAAAGAAAGGATAATTCATATGATGGATATGGAATAAGATAGGATTCTGATAGGATGTTGGCACAGGGGCAGACCCAGGCTTCATCTCCTAGAGCGCACCAACAAGCCCTAACTATCGGCCCTTTCGGAAACACCTACGAAGCAGATGCAGTCTCACCCGAAGGAGCTATGGGGGGGTTGCAGGATAGATATGTTTACAACCAAGGGTAATATCAAGTGGATGTAATACCATAACAATACGGCATGCATAATTCACTTATCAGCTCAGATCTACTCCACACAACTATTTATCAGGTCTAACACAGTAATGCAGTAACAGTACATCAAAAGGGAAAAGAACATCACATCAATCACACGTACGACACAAGATATATGTGGTTCACCCTCTCTATAGGGATACGTCCACAAAAATGTGCTTATAATATATTATGATGAAGCATATAGTTCTTATCTGCACTCTCATCTACCAGATCTTGTTTCTTCTCCTCGCTATCTCTCCCCTCCCTGGGCACCCAGTTGAATATCTTACAATACAGAAGGCTCTCGTACTCAACACTTCTCTCTCACTCAATATTACTTACTCGATCACATGACAACAACAATCATAATACTAACAACAGTAACAACAAACCATCCCAGGTCCTTTAGACCTTTATTTATAAATTATAATCACTCACTGACATCCTTAGGCCGAAACCTAGGTGTCTAAACCCTAGATACCAAAACCCTAGGTGTCTAAAACCCTAGGTCAACTTGACCCGTGTTTTCAGGGCTTCACCAGCCTGTCTTCCCTTCCTTATTGTGCAGTCCTCCAAAGCATCCAACAACGGATTTTGCCTCTTGCTGAGTTTTCCATGATCCTTCTTCCTTGCTGATTTGTCATCCTTGATCTCCTTGTCCATCGAGTTCCTTCCTTTTACTTCACTCTGTCTTTTCTTCTCTTTTGCTCGCTTCGACCCAGTAATAGTCGCTGTGTCTTCTGCGTAGTTTGTATTTTTCCTTTTCTTCCTTGTTCTTCACTAAATTCCATAACCAAAGGCCAACAGGCCCCCAACACTCACCTGTGACTCATCCCAAGGCACTTCAGATATGACCTTTCTATTTTACTTCGACTTCAAACTGTGCAGTGCAACCTTTTCTTTCTACTCTATGCCTCTTCTCTTTCCCTTGTGCAGACTGTCTTTTCTGTGTCTGGTACCCAGTTTCAACTGCACCTAGTACCTAAACCCTTTTCCTCAATCTTTTGCTAAGAGTTGCGAGGCAGCTGGTTGTCATATTACAACTTTAGTCGGCTCCCATCCTTCCTTCCATTCTCCCTTCAAAGTCTTCAACTGTGCAACTCCTCCTTCTGTAACATAAGCGACCTCATATGGCCCAAGCCAATGCATTATGAACTTTCCAGGATGTTTGATGAACTTACTATCGCATACCAATACCAGATCACCTTTCTTAAATTCCTTCTTCTTAATGTGTCTGTCATGGCAGGCCTTGTCTCTTTATTTTTGTACCTGCTAATGAAATCCTGTAATGAATCTATCTTCCTCCAGTTCAACAATCTATGCAAGCCTCTTTCGAACAATGCCACTATCATCCATATCTATAAAGGAAACAATTCTTAGGATTGGTACAAAATATTCCATTGGGACAACGACTTCGAGACCATATACCAACTTAAAAGGGGTATGCATTGTTAGATTCTTGCAAGTGGTTCTATAGGCCCATAGTGTTGTTGGTACTCTTAAATCCTAGTCATCCATGTTCACACTGAAAATCTTCGTCAACGTTGTCTCCAAGATCTTGTTGAATGCCTCCACTATCCCATTTTCTTGTGGATGATAAGGCGTGCTCTTTTGATGGTGGACTGGAAATTCCTTAGTCGGGGATTTAACTGTTTTATTTCTGAAATGTGTGCCTTGATCACTAATAAGGATCTTTGGGCATCCAAACCTCGTTAGGATGTCATCAAATATGAAGCAGACAACTGTAGTTTCACTACAGTCCTTAACTTCTCTTTCTTCGGCCCATCTAGTCAAATATTATGTTGCAGTAATGATGTACCTTGCTCCTGTGCACTTGCCTAGTGGGTTTATAGGTCCCACGAAGTCAATGGCCCATTTCTTAAATTCTTGTAGGGTCAGATGTGGTGCTAATGGAATTTCATCTCTTCTGGATGGTTTCCAAACTCTTTGGCATATATTGCAGGCTTTGTAATAGTATTTAGCATCTCTGTGTAAGGTAGGCCACCAAAGGTCATCTTTAAGAACCTTCTGTGTAGTTTCTTTCCCCGCGTAGTGTCCTCCTTCAATGCCTTAATGAGATTCTACAAGGATAGCTATAAGTGAGAAGTCTGCAACACGTACTACTAGTTGTTTCTTCCGGGGAATTGTATATTCATTCAGTTCCATTTCTGTTGACAGGAACTGGACTATCTCTATGAAGTGGTCATCAATATTTATAATGGACAATAACTGTACATCTGGTAGTGCATCCTCCAAACCAGTTGGCTCTTCACCATGTTCCAACCTTGACAAGTGGTCAGGACCTTTGTTCATTCTTCCTGGTTTAACTACGATCTCAAAGTCATATTCCTGAAATAGCAGAAGACATCTGCATATTCTCTCCCCCAACTTTGGACTATTGACTAGGTTTTTCAGCACAGAGTGATCAGTAAACATTTTAAGGTGTCCTCCCAACAAGTAGTGGTGAAATTTCTGCAGCGCATACACCATATCTAATCTCTCTCTCTCTATGGTGGTGTAATTAATCTTAGTTGTAGATAGTTTCCTGCTAGAAAAAGCTAACAGATGGTCAATATCTCCTTCCCCAGGTTGTGCTAACACTGCTCATAAGGCAAGAGAATATGCATCGACATGCACATGAAACTCCTTGCTCCAATCTGGGAAAACCAGAATAGGCGCAATAACCATTTTCTATTTCAGTGTGTCGAAGCTCTGCTGGCATTCTTCTGTCCAACCAAACTGACAGTCTTTCTTCAAAATCTTCTCCATGGGTGTTGTAATCTGGGTGTATCCTTTAATGAACTTCTTGTAATATCCAGTATGTCCCAGTGCAATGTGCAGCTGTTTCATTGAAGTAGGGGGTGGCAGATCAACTATAATGGCAGTTTTAGATGGGTCTACCAACAATCCCTACTTGCATACAATATGACCTAATAGCACTCCAAATGGTGATAAGAAGATGCATTTCTTCAGATTCAAGGCAATTTCACACTGTCTGCATTTGTCCAACATTAGCCTTAGACATTCAATATGATTTTTCAATAAGCTAAAAACAGTCCAATCGTCAAAATATGCTTCTAGTAATTCATGCAAAAACTCCTTGAATGCTTCGACCACCACCCTGGAAAATATGGCTAGGGAATTCTTCAATCCAAATGGCATCACTGTATACTAGTAGGATCCCCATTATGTTGCAAATGTGGTCTTTTGGCGATCTTCCTTTGCAATCCAGATCTGATGGTATCCTGAAAATCCATCTATAAAAGAATATACCTCCTGGCCTCCCACATTATCTAACACTTCGTCAGTGAATGGTGTAGGGAAGGGGTCATGCAAACAAACATCATTCAACTTCCCGAGATCTACGCAAATCCTGATCTCTCCTATCTTTTTTTCTTATACCACCATAGGGCTAATCCATTCTGACTCTTCAATAGGTTTTGTTATCACTCCAAGAGTCACTCCTAGACTGCGAATGAGAGTAAGCTTGGTAACATAGAAATGTAAATGAATTAAAATAGTTTGAATAGGTGGATCAACAAGAGAAGAGTAAAAAGGAGGGCATCAGACTGTTGCAAATACATTCCATTAGGCATGGAGTCACAACATCCTACACATCAAAGGAAATCAAGTCACCTACCAAACAAAAGGCTTATGCAAATATGGATAGAAGAATAGAAGGTAAACAAGGAGAAGAATAACCACATAACATAGATCCTTTTTGTAATATAGATTGAAGAGTGATTGAACAATAATCTGTGATTAACAAGCAATTACCACAAACCCTTTGCAGTTCATGAATTCATTAACCAAAGGCAGCTTTTGATATTCAAAATATGTAAATATTATTCAAGAAAGATGACAAGACAAAATTATAACAAAGAACACAAATTCTGATAAGCAACTCTCACGAATCTCTAATGGCAAAAATACTAATTACAACAGGCCCTCAGGCTTACAATTGAGAAAATAAGTTGTTCTTCTATCTCTCTCCTCTCTTAGATCATGAATCCAACCTCTTCTCCTCAATAAATATCTTTCCTTAAATAGAAAATAGCATCCAAATAACCTTAGGATGTCAAATCCCATCTCCTCCATTGGATTCTAAGCCTTGGAGATAGGTGGCAACAATCAAAGAGACAAAAATCCAACAAACTAGTAATTTTCAAGAATTTGTTGGAAGTCATTAATAAATTATTTCCACCTCATGCAGGAGGCATTTGATGGAGATAAATATTAGGTGAATATGTCCCTTGACATCTAAATGATCCTTGAGAATCCATTTGAATCCTCCTTGACAGTAGGCAACCTCTGAACAAGGTGAATAAAAAAAACCATGACCGCTACAGGAAATTAGGTAGTGTCGTTGTAAAACAGTTTGTAGCGACACTTATATGTCTAATATCTTTGAAACCATAACAGATTTTGAAAAAATGAGAGAGTTTTTTGTTATTTGGAATGTTATGAACAAAAACCTCCTCCAGTTTTCAAAAATACCTTCTCAATTATTCATAATCCAAGTTTCAAGTTAGTGACTCTAAATTGGTAAAATAACTCTACACAATTTGTTTTCTGCCAAAATTTAGGTAGTGCAATTAGGTAGCACCCACCTGTGTGTCTGCGTGCAATTTGGTAGCGAAAATACATGGGTGATTTTGATGCTTTGAACCTTTTGAGAGTGTTTTCAATGCTTTTTCTTGACACTTGGCACCTTAATCAATATTGTGCTAAGAGGTTCTATAATTCCTGCTATAATTCCTGCTTCCAGCATTCTATCGAGCTCAATCTTCACTTTCTCCTTATATTTAGGGTTCAATATGAAGTGTCTCTTTTTGACTAGTCTTGCATCTCATTTCAAAGAGATCATCATCTCTCCCATAGTCCCTTTAATGCCCTTCATATCAGTGAAATTGGTCGGAAAAAATTCCTAATATTCATGCAGTAGCTCTGTGATTTTGTCAATAGTAGCAACATCCCAGTAATCTCCAACATTTGCAAGATTCAGTGTCTTCTCTATTCCAATGTTGACCTTAATAATATTTATTGGTTGTCTAATGAATGGTATCTCAACTCCTAGTACTTCCACATCTCTCTGGCATTCTGTTTATGCAATGTTCACCTTCCTCAGATCATCGTCTTCATCAACATTGATGTTGTAACAACCTTGCAGTTTTTGGAGAGGTGCAGTACATTCATCCTCTTCTTATTCTACAGGGGGATTAGAGGCCTCCTCAGATACGTTTTGTCTTACAATCTATAATTCTTTATCTTCTGAATGATATTGACTGTTAAATAAGAAGGTGGTTACAAAGTTCTGAGTCATACCTTCCCAATCTGCAGTGATGAGGCGCAGCTCCACTTGAAGGTACCAATTTATAGGGATCATTTCTAGTGTGTTAATGAACTTGTGCACCCACTTCTCTTGAGTAATGGTTCTCTAGGATTCCTTGCAACTTCACACATGGTCCTTTTGGCAGCTTCGACCTGTGTACTGAACTTTTCATCCTTCTACTTGTGCTAAGAACTGCATGGTCATCAGGGTACAACATTGTACCCATTCCGTAATCTTGTTTTTGTGTGTCCCCCACCATCTTTCTGGTGTTTATTTAAAGGCCTCATCCATTGCAAACAATATTTTTTGTGTTGGTACACTTGCTTCAAAATCCGACAAGAATATTTCTAAAGGATTTAGACCATCAAAGGTGGGAAAGTTACTTACTGTTGTGGTGATCCAACGAACATCTCTGGTTAATCTAGCACATATCCTTGCAGAGACTCCATGCATTTTTCTTTTCTAGTTCTTCAGTGCTTCTTCTGAATCTGATGAACATGTGTTGTGACTTCACCAGGTTAGGTTTCCATCGATCGTAGGATTAATGTAATCATGTTGTCTGGCTGTTAGTTTGTATATGTTTTCCAGTTCATAAGAGTGGTCTTCTTCTCTAATGGGTTCTTTGTATTGCTGACCTTCATCTGGATATAAAGGTGAAATGACCCTAAGGCCATCTCTTTCAAACCTAATATGTATTTTCTTTAAATCAACAACAGTGGAATTATTGAAAGCCCAGTCAATTCCTAATAGTGCACAGTAAGGGAAACTATCATCAACTATCTCAATTACCTCAAAATCTACAAACGTTCTTACTCCATCGATGTCCATGGGGACATGATCCAATATACCAAAGGGGCTTACTACCTGCCCTCATCTCTCCCATATTCCTTTTAATGCCATTCATATCAGTAAACTTGGTCAGAAAAAGTCCTGATATTCACGTAGTAGCTCTGTAATTTTGTCAATAGTAGCAACATCCCAGTAATCTCCAACATTTGAAAGATTTGGTGTCTTATTTATTCCAATGTTGACCTTCTTAATATTGATTGGTTGTCCAATGAATGGTAGCTCAACTCCTGGTCCTTCCACATCTCTCTGGCCTCTTGTTTCTGTGATGTTCACCTTCCTCGAATCATCGTCTTCATCAGCATTGATGCTGTAATAGCCTTGCAGTTTCTGTAGAGGTGTAGTCCATTCATCCTCTTCTTGTTCTAAAGGGGGCCTAGAGGCCTCCTCAAATACTTTTTGTATTACAATCTATAATTATTTATCTATTGAATGATATTGACTGTCAAATAAGAAGGTGGTTACAAAGTTCTGAGTCATACCTTCCCAATCTACAGTGATGAGGCGCAGCTTCACTTGAAGGTACCAGTTTATAGTGGTCGTGTCTAGTGTGTTAATGAACTTTTTCACCCACTTCTCTTGAGGAATGGTTCTCTAGGCTTCCTCACAACTTCACACATGGTCCTTTGGGAAGCTTCTAGTTGTGTATCGAACTTTGTATCCTTCTACTTGTCCTAAGAACCATGTGGTCATCAGGGTATGACATTGTACCCATTTCGTAATGTTTTTTTTGTGTGTCCCACACCATCTTGTTGGTGTTTATTTCAAGGCCTCATCCATTGCCAACAATATTTTTTGTGTTGGTACAATTGCTTCGAATTCCGACAAGAAGGTTTCTAAAGGATTCAAACCATCAAAGGTGGGAAAGTTACTTACTGTTGTGTCAATCCAGCAAACATATCTGGTTAATCTAGCACATGTCCTTGTAGAGACTTCATACATTTTTCTCTGCCAATTTTCCAGTGCTTCTTCTGAATCTGATGAACATGCGTTGTCACTTCACCAGCTTAGGTTTCCATCGACCGTAGGATTAATGTAATCTTGTTGTCTAGTTGTTAGTTTGTTAATGTTTTCCAGTTCATAAGCGCGGTCTTCTTCTCTTATGGGTTTTGTGTATTGCTGAACTTCATCTGAATCTAAAGGTGCAATGACCCTAAGTCCATCTATTTCAAATGTCATACGTCTTTTCTTTAAATCAACCACAGTGGAATTATTGAAATCCTAGTCAATTACTAACAGCACAGGGTAAGGAAAGCTATCATCAACTATCTCAATTACCTCAAAATATACAAATGTTCTTACTCCATTGATGTCCACAGGGACATGCTCCAATCTAGCAAAGGGGCTTACTGCCTACTGATTAGCCATCCTAATCTTGATAGGGGAATAGATCAACTTCATTTTTCCCATCAGTGCCCAGGTTTGCTTTGTCATGACATTGACCTCCGACCCTAAGTCGAGGACCACATAGTCTATATCATATTCTCCTATCCGAGCATTCAAGCATAGTTCCTTATTTGTCCTTCGCTTCTTGGATAGTTGATGTATTTATTTATTCAGTAAAGGATCTATCCTTCCTATCTCATAGTGTCTAATTAAATTTTGTATCTCTTGTACAACGCTCTCATCCTGAATCATATTAATACAAGTATATAAAAACTCCATGAGCTTGCTTACCTCTTGTCCCTCTTTTGGCGAAGCAGACTGATCGAATGCCAAAGGAATTCCATATTTTCTTACTTCTGGTCGTGTCTTCCTTGGTCTCCTTTGAAGTCTTTTCTTGCCTCCTCAAATATTTGTCTTTCTTTCTGTGCATCAAAGGTTTGGGTCTTCTCTGTAGCTTTCCTGACTCTTGAGTCTTCTGTAGTCTTTACTTGGGTTAGTCTATCTTCTTCTGTAACAATGCCTCCTCTAGCGATAAAAATGACTCTAGGGTCTTCTCTGCTAGGTTCAACATATATAAGTTGCACTTGCGGGTTCTGTTGAGGTCCTCGCCTTTCCTGAAGCTTATCTAGCAGCATAGGACAATCCTCTATAACGTGTTCGAAGGAACTGCAGTAGCTATAAGTAGTGCAAGGGTTCTGACAGTCCCTTGATAAGTGTCCTAGTTGTGCATAGTTGTAACAGATGATCTATCCTCGGCCTCGACCCATACCTCCTCCTCATCCTCATCCTTTGAATCCACCACGAGGACTGAAGTTTCCTCTCCCAGGGGAGTTACACTACGCAGTGTTTCCTTATTGTTGTACTTCACCTTGAATTTTGTATATGTATCTTGACCTTTCATGCATTAGGTCATAAGCTCTACAATCCCTATCAGCATGCCCCACAGACTTACAGAATGTGCAATACAAATTTGTAGGTGTCTGAACATATTTTTTCATGTAATAACACTCACCAGGGCAATGTCTATTTCTGCGAACCTCGCACCATGGTAGGGTGACTTTCTTCAAAGGGCTCGGAGATTCAGAGGCCAAGTATTCATGAAATAGGGGACAATGTTCCTTTCCATGGCCTTCTGATCTGCATCTGACACACCATATGTCTTATCTTTTATCATTTCCTTTGTATTTCTTCATATCTTCGACCTGCAGAGACAAACTGGTTAGATGACTCAAATTTTGACTCATACCTGAGCTAGATTCTCCCATAAGGGTTGATTCTAACTTCATGGTGATCTCCAATGCCTCAGCCTGCGAACGAATATTCTGTTGCATCAGAGAAAATATGATGTGTGGTAAGAGGGAAACAATAAACCATTCTTTGGTCCGCTCATATAGGATGTGAAAAGTTAATTGGCATGTTAAGGTCTTGAATCTTTGATTGAATTCCCAAACAACTTCATCTACCTTCTACTTGATCTCTTGTAGCTCTGTAATACATTATGACTCTCATTTGGGTTTCTTGAACTTTCCAATCAACTCACTCTTGATCTCATTCAATGGGTTAGGTTGTGCAAGTCCTTGGACAAGCTTCATGTACCGGCTCAGTGTGCGATCCCATAGGGTAGTACTAAACTGAGTTATTTTAACAACTTTGTTGGTGAAATTATTAATATTCCATACGACTTCACATAGGAACTAGTGTTGATCAGGGTGTTCAGACCCATCTACCCTTAAAATAGGGAGCCTCATCTCATCTTCCCTATATCTTCATAGGGTTCATGACTGAGTATGTGGTGGACTACTAGTGACAGTGCTCTAAATTCTCTGGTGGCTTGGATTACTCTGATTTCTTAATGATATTGAATCAACAGGAGGGATAATAGTACTTAGTTCAACAGTCTGTGTAGTTCCTGAAGTTTTTGGCTCTTCCCAGCGAGGCTCTTCAACTTTCTGTTCCTATTCTCTAGCGGGTTCTGAATGTTCTTCATCCGTTAGATCTACCTCTTCTCCACTATAGAAACCCTCAACTCTGTAATTCTTCTTAAATAGGTTTGCAAGATGAACTTCTCTGAATTCTTTCCCACTGTGCGTATGTCCAACCTCTATGTTGTTGTCACTGTATGAATTTTTGAACATTAGCTTTTTCAAATCCGACCAATCTACTATATCTTCAAGATGTTCTTCTCATGCAATTTCATCTTGATCCTCAACTTCATAAAATGTAAAATTTTTCCTCTGGGTCCCTTGAAGAAATATCTCTCGGCTTGGCTATATGACTCTACTTTGTCAACACCAAACTTGATGATGTACCCTCCAATGGTGCTATCAAACCAGTGATATAATACTCTTGACATGATGTTATAGACTCTTTTGACCTTCTTGATCAACGACGACGTCCAAACCACAGGAGGTCTAGATCTGATCTCAAACTAGGTATCTGCTAACCTAGCTAACCACTCATATAGCTTCTGATGGATTCCTCCAAAGAAAATCTCATGTATATCAGTAAATATATATCTCTCCAACCAATCCTCTGTACTAAGATTAGGGTTCTTGTTCTGGGCTTCATCAAAGTCCCTTTCTTGATTTTCTATCCACTTTTTAATTTTTGTCTTTGATGGAAACCACCTTAACATTCCCTCAAGAATATTTTGGTCATCGCAACAGAACTATTTGTTGGTGTAGGGGAATACCCAGGGTTCATCTCTTAGAGCGCACCAACAAGCCCTAACTACTGGCCCTTTCGGCAACACTTGTGAAGCAAATGCAGTCTCACCCGAAGCAGCTATGGGGGGGTTGCAGGATAGAGATGTCTACAACCAAGGGATATATCAAGTGGATCTAATAACAAAACAATAGAGCATGCATATATCATTTATCATCTCATATCTACTCCACACAACTATCTATCATATCTAACACAGTAATGTAATAACAGTACATCAAAAGGGAAAAGAACATCACATCAATCACATGTGCGACACAAGATATACGTGGTTCACCCTATCTCTAGGGATACGTCCACATAAATATGCTTATAATATATTAAGATGAAGCATACATTTCTTGTTTGAACTCTAAGCTAGCAAATCTTTTTTCTTCTCCTCGCTATCTCTCCCCTCCCTGCGCACCCAGCTGAAGATCTTACAATACAAAAGGCTCTTGTACTCAACACTTCTCTCTCCCTCAATATTACTTACTCGATCACACGACAAAAACAATCATAATACTAAAAACAGTAACATAAAAACATACCAGGTCCTTTAGACCTCTATTTATACATTACAATCACTCATAGACATCCTTAGGCCGAAACCTAGGTGTCAAAACCCTAGGTACCAAAACCCTAGGTGTCTAAAACCCTAGGTCAACTTGACCCATGTTTTCAGGGATTTTCCAACCTGTCTTCCCTTCCTTCTTGCGCGGTTCTCCAAAGCATCCAATGGTGGATTTTTTTGCTTGATCAGTTGTCTACGATCCTTCTTCCTTGTTGATCTGTCATCCTCGATCTCCTCTTCCATCGGCCTGCTTCCTTTTACTTTGCTCCATATTTTCTTCTCTTTTTCTCGCTTTGACCTAGTAACAATCACTATGTCTTCCACGCAGTTCATATTTTTCCTTTTCTTCCTTGCTCTTCGCTAACTTCCATAACCAAGGGCCAACATAGGATTTCACCAAGAAGTATAGAAAGAAAGAGATAAATCATGGCATGACAGACATATCAAGAGAAAGATTTTCGAGGAAGGAGATATAGTCTTTCTTTATGATAGTAAAATTTTTCAGCATCTAGGGAAATTTAGAATGCATTGGCTGGGGCCATATGAAGTGAAGATTGTCACAAATGGGGGATCCTTATAGCTGAAATATTTGCAAGGAAAAGAACTGAAAGGAATGATCAATGGGAGTCTGTTGAAACTATACAAGGACAATCGATCCCCTAGTACTTAAAAAGTTACATCGCAGGCATAAAATATGTACATAGTGTATTATAGTAGAAGCTAAGTTAGATAAAAATGAGAAAAATAACAAAAATAGAAAAGATAGAAAATACAAAAAAACTGGAAAATACAACGCACAGCAAAAAAGGGACTCAACGTGATGAAAGAAAAAAGGAATATCCATGCACAATATATGGGCGATACATTGCACACTAAGGAAATGCTATAGTAGAAATATTCCACACTCGAGATGCTCAGTGCGCTAGAAAAGGGACCAATGGTAAGAGAAAGTAGAAATATGAAAAATGATGGTTATGAAAAAAAAGGTGCCAAATGGAGACATTTATGAAATTTAATGGAACATATGAAAATAAATTTATTTCATTAATCGCAACCAAGGAAAATTATTCGAGAAGCTTCAAATAATTGATGACATGCAATATATAAAGGGGAAACGGGGAAAAATATAACTTATTGTGAAATTGAAAACTTGTAGATATAGAGAGCACATAGAGAAAAGATGAATAGATGAGTGCACAGTGAAGACCAATCGAAGCCATTCGTAAAAAACCAACCAGTACCCACGATGGTACCACCAAATATGGGTGCATCAAGCCAAGTAACGAGGAAAACCAATAGAAAGGTTAGAGGGCCTCAAGAAACTAGTGAGGCTAAGCCAAAAACAACACACAGGGGGGAATTCATCGATATCGATGCAATTCCCTCACCACACAAAGAACTAGCAAGCCCGACACTGGTGGAGGAAGAAACACAAGACCCAATAATAACTACCATGGACATCAATCTGCAGAAAGTCACACAGGGTCAACAGGCCGAAGATGTAAGAAACCCATGGAGAACTGTGAGGTCTGAATGATCCCATGGAGGAAATGGGGCCACCATAGTACAAACAGAAGTTGCCACGCCAAGAAAACTAGACAGAGCTAGGTCAATGCAATAGTAGGAGAATCTGGTGGAAGATACTACTAGCCAACCAGAATCCGATGTCAATTAGAGACAAATGCAGGCTAGGACCTTTAGTGAGCCACCAAGAAGAAATGGCAAACAACCCATGGTGCGACCACTCTTCCAACAACTTGACGCAATAATAGTCCTACCGCACATTCTTGTGGGGGTGTAGGTCATACCTAACCTTCTAGGATGCATGGAAAGACTGTGGTACTCATACCAAGACGTGGCCAATGCTGGAAAATTCTCAGATTTTGCACAACAAGTATACCTTGGTAACATAGGCACATGCCCCTTTGGTGACCCAATTTTGCAGCCAAAATAATGTGTAGTTGTCTTCGCCAACACAAACATTTTAAATATGCTAGAAACTCCCCACTTTTTCAGGGGGAAAGAGGAAAACAGCTCCTTCAAGAAGTTGATGGCGATCCTCCATGGAGAATTCTTATCGCTGGAGGAGCTGGTGTCAATAGATTTAGAACCCATTGCCTTCATCACAAGTCTGCCAACTATGGGCGAGAATCCCACGTAGTACCTGGATTATGAAAAGGAGAAATCCATGGCCGAGGAAATGAAGAAAACATATGACACTAAGAGGGGCTCGTGTGGGATCATTATAAAGAGGATTAGTGATGCAACGATGTGAATGACCACCAAACTCATGGCCTACAAGCCGCTCTGAAAATGTCATAAGGAGGAAGTCCCTTACAGGGTCGTCACAGTTGCAACACAGTGCGCCAATGGCACTCTGCTCGTCTGGGCCCCCTACTTATTGAACTTGTTCCTCGAAGATTGCAAAGATGCACAGGACTTGGGAACATATTTTGACTACTCATGGTTGATTATGTTGATCGCATTAATTAGGTGGAAGGAGTCCTTGTACTCTCATTTTTTTGAGTGGATAGGTCGATGTCGTGCAACGTGTTTCACATCCATGGGGAGCAACTTGGACCCCAAACATAGAAGTTCCAACATGTATAGATTTTCTAGGTACTTCAGTGAAATACAAGAGAGTATTGAAAATACTTGGAGAATTACTCGAGACGTGATTGCGCAGTTCAAGGACATAGCCAACTTCAAAGCATCAAGGAACAATATGTGGATCCAAGTGCCCAAGGATCCGAGCAAGGAGTAGCTACAATTAATATACTGCGTCATGGAAGAAGACGTAGAAATGGCCATGATATATTGACACGATGAATGGAAGATTCCATTCTTAACTCAAGAAGTACCTAAGGTTACGAAGGTAGATGCAGGGTTAGCCAAGACACCCGCAGGAGATAAAGTTGTTCCTAAAAATCCAAAACCATCTTAGAATTTGGTGCAACAGAAGAAGGGGAGTGTGCCAAAGAAATATGCACAGGCAGGAAAAGTGGACACTGCCCCAACAACAAGAGAACAAGGAATGGGGGATACAACAACACAATAAACCCCCTCGTGCAAGAAGGCCAAGGGGCACAAGAAACTGCCTGAGTATGCGATCATAGAGGACAATGATAACCTTGTGGAAGAAAAAGTATAGGAATGCGTAGCTCAGGAGTTTGACGATTCCTACCACCGAAGGGGCCGAATTTAGGATGAGTTGACCGATATAAGGCAGGTCCTAGAACATGTCAGAGGAGGAAACAAACATGGAAGAGTGAAAGATTCATTCCCAACAGGAATAGAAGTAGAGGCAAGGGCCACATCGAATGAGCGGGATACCATCCAAACTATAGCATAGGAGAGCCTGACCTTCACAGTTACACCCAACATGCGGGATATGGATGAAATGATAGCCTAGACACAACTGAAGGATCTAGTGCAAGTAGATTTGGTACTAGAAAGGATACCAACAAAGGCACTGTACCATCTTCAAGTCAATTTCATGCAGGAGGTGAATTCATGCACACGAATAGACACAACAGACTTGCAACATACAAATAATGGCAAGGAAGCATTAGAATTGGTAGTCAAGTAGGTCAAGCTCGAAACCAAGGAAGAAGAGGAACACCTAGACACACTAGAGCAGGGATTGAATGCAACATATAACCGAATCCTAACAACACACATGCATCAGAGAGTATCCCATAGGATAAGATCAACCTTGCACCATTAGATGCATCAGAAGAAGAAAGATTTGTAGAACGCACTTTCTTAGGCCTGGAGGAAATCAATCGGTTTTACAGAACCACTGTGTGCATAAAAGATTAGATTAATCCAATTGCATATGGATTACTCAGTTGGAGGAGTATCACATCATGTTCTTCAGACTCAGATACAGGGTTGGCGAATTAGCAGCAAATATTACATGAAGTCTCCACAAGAAGGTGTGTAAGAATAGACCGTGCAGTAAGATGAGTGGGTACGGAGATAAGATAACCTCCCAGTTTTCACGGTTTGAATGACTTATAAGCATTCCTAACAAGATACGAAGATGAAGTGTTAGAGAATCAAAGTCTCTTATCCCTAGAAATCACACTCAAGGAAACACCTACAAGATGGTGGGGTGCGCACAAATAAATAGTTAAGGATTGGTACCAATGTAAGCGACTATTGCACATTAGATTTGACGCAGGGAAAAAATATCTATGGCCAAGGGTAAACCACAACAGACAGGTCTGACTATAGAAATCAACTCAATTCCATTGTATTCCATATAAACTAATGTGCAAGATAATAAAGAGGCCTACCTCAATCCAACGTTCGATGATGTTCCACCATTGATCACTTCGACCCAAAGCCTTATACCTGCAACAAGTTCTCAACAAACAAGAAGAGCAAGTACATGTTGATAATATAAATGGGTTAGCACATTAGATAACATAATCCATTAATAAACATTACAAACATGCCCATGGATAATAATCATATATTTGCATGATACCAATAGGATAGGAAAGGAGTATTTCTATTAATAATTGATCAACAAAAGTGACAACATTATAGACTTCCGTGTCGGCACAGTTCGAAACCAAGAAACCAAGTTCCTTCCAACTGGGCCTCCACCACTTCAATCCTCCACCAAAGACAATCTCATAGGAGAGAGACAATGAGGTTCTCTCAACAATAGGAAAGATCTTGGGGGTTGAACACTATGTTCAGACTTCAGGGATAAAGGGATTCAGACTCAATATGAAGTAATTTCTCCAAAGTAACTTTTCTCTCAAAGTTGAATTCTTTCTCTTCTTTTCCATAGCTCGGAGTTGTGCATTTATAGTCTTCAAAATGTAATTGAAGGGTCAAGTCGGAACGTTTCTAGTGTGTGGAAGGTGAAGGATCAAAGACCTCTTGTCATGACATGGAAACCCGACTCCATTTTTGTATTTTCTGACACAAATCCTGATGTACGTGGGCTGTAGTGGAGCATCCTTTGTATACACATGGTGTATAGCAGATAAGGCATGTATATGTGGAAAATTGTGTATTTTTGGCTCTAGATTCATCAAAAAGGGATGACAAGTCTACATAGGGAAATGGAAAAAGGCCTTCTATGCAAGATATAAATGGTGAGGAAAATCTTGCTATAACAGATGCCCCCTAATGTGTGATATCAAAGGAGTATCTGCGATGGCCAAAATACATTATAAATAACCCAGGAGTGGAGTGGTAGAGAACCAACTAGACGAACTCGATTGCTCATTACATTCTGTACTGACTTTCCATACATGGATTCCAAGAATACAATGCAGTTCCATGTGGAAAATATACCAAATACGTGTCTGTGGCCATGAAAAGGTAAATACAAATGTGGTTATATGCCATAACATGTCATAGTCATGAACAAGGCCCAATGAAACCAATCTCAAAATCAATCTAAAGATATTTGTATATCATGGAGTACAATATGATCTCCCATGATCACTGAAGTCAAATAAGTGTTGGTCCAATGAAAGGGAAGCAATAGCTCAGGAAAGTTGCGGCCACATAGTGATGTCTTCAAGTATTCTAGACTATCCGCCAAGGGTGCAAGTCTACATCATGTGAATAAAAGAGTTGTCATTGAACACAATGAGACATCGTTTGATTACCGATCATTGAGGTATATCGTTAACAAACGCGAGACAACCTACCAATAATGAAAGTAGGTATCAAGGCACTGAGTACATTCCTACAAGTGCAAATAAAGGAGTCAATGTCAAACACTTGAGGAATCCATTGATCAGGAGACATTGATGTATTCCTATCTGTCAATGGAGAGAGAGCCTGCCACTAATGACTGTAAGCCTCAAGGTACTCATAAAACTCTAGGTCCCATATCCAGATTAAATGAGTTGAAGTCGATGGAAAGAGACCCACTGAAAGGAGAGAATTAAGGAATCTCTCATCAGTCAGCACGAGGAACAAAGTAGGAGCTTCATGATTTGGTGGATATCAGACGAAGAACATGTTTACGAACCAATGACCCTGTGATATTTCACATGTACCAAATGCAAGAAGTATACGAAAAAGACCCTCTGAATAGAATCCAATGATGAAAACTGCTGACAAAAGTGAGGAAACCACCAATAAGGCTAATGGCATGACAAATCCCAAAGTGTGAATAGATGTCTTGTTGTCAAACACAAGGGAAACCACCCAGTCAACAACCAATGATGAAATGTCAATTGTTGGGTTCAAGGTGACCTACCAATGATGAAAGTAGGGCCAGGGTGCATGATAAGACCATAGTATCATGTGATTCTGAGACAAACTGAGGGTATGGTCGACATGCAAAGTCAATATTTTTTAGGAGTGGCCCACACAGATTGATAGACTTCCTTTGAACAAGAGAATGAGACATATGGTGGACTTCGACAACATAGAATCAATGATGTGACTATTATATGCAGGAGACATCAATAACATTCTCTCTAGGGACTAGAGAGTAACCATTCGGTAGAGAAAACTCTGTAACGAGATCAGCTTCCTAAGGCCATGCTAAACCCAAAATTATGATGACGTGAGGAATCAATAACTTTGTGCTTTGTTCAAAGGTGACATGATTGCTTCCAATTATAATATAGTACTCCCTTCACGCACGTCTTTTTTTTTTTTTCATAACAAATGAATGCTATTATACAAAGGAGGGAACGAGTGTTGCAAGTAAGAAAAAATTGTTCCAACAGTGGAACATACCTATGCTCAATGCAAGGAAATGCATGCAAGAAATGGACACTCAGGGTGATGTTCCCTCGAGAGTATAGGGTGTCAAATTGCGAAGGATATAAACAAGGCTCTACTTGGTTGAGAATAAAAAAACTGCTTAGGCAACGGTTTATAACACAAAGCAAGAACCGGATAAAGGCTCAATACTACAAGAGAGGGCATGAGATGCAATCACAACTTAACTCCAAAAAATATCCCTTTTTATGTATTTTAGTCTACTTGGTGTGAAAAAGGGGTAAACTTGTGCCAAATAGACATCTTTTCAAATCCAATTTACGAGTGTGAAAAAGACAAGTTCACTCGGCGATCTTTTCTATTTTTTATAAGGAGTCGGAAAAGAGCTTAACTAAGACTCATGACCTTTCAAATCCAATTTAATGAGTGTGAAAGGGACAAATCAATCGGAAAAATTTTCGGTTTTTTAGACGAGTCAGAAAAGATCTTAACCAAGACTCATTTTTGTTGTTCTAATCAACATGAAAAGGGGGAGGCCAAGGCTCCCGCTCCGGTCTTCTGTGGAAAGTCAGTATCTTACGGATATTAGACAACAACTTGGGAAAACCCAAAGCTCTCCAAGTCGAGGAGGAGAATGTGTTAATGGAGGATACAGTATTTATGATGGTTTGAATAATGGCTCTTAATGTAAAAGACATAGGTGGGGGTATGGGATGCCCCATCAGGTCGTCCCAATCGAAGGGAACCTCATTAGGACTTAGAGGGAGAGCATTCAGGGGAAGAATAAATCTCTCTCATTCAGAAGGGGGAGGGTTTGGAATGTTGATGACATGACTGAAAGGTGCATCACTCTTTTCAGGGAGAGTAGGATTGACCAGAGATGGCACTAATGTGGCCACTTCTTCAATTATAGGTTGAAGAGGATGCATAGTAATAGGGGTAAGAGACACTTCACCCTTGAAAAAGGGGGTGAGGTCGGGAGAGGATTGTGTTAGTGGAACCACTGAGACGATCAACGGAGAAGTGGTGTAAGGTGAAACCACGGATACCTCAAAATATGAAGGGCTTTTGGGTGAGCCTCACGCTTCCGGTATCCCAATAGTTGTTGGACACGCCAACTACACTGAGAAGGGGGGGTGAAAAGTATAGGGATTTTTTCCCCAAAACTCCTTAGTTAACAATCATGATTAACTCGTTACTCATTGTTGTCATTTATAACCAGTTAAATGTCAACACATATCAACAACATATATCAACAATATATCATCAACAAGTCATCACCACAAGGAACAGAAAAAACACAAGATGTATGTAAAATTTTCTTTTTATTACGGACTACAATCCTTGGGGTTTTTCAACAACAACTGAATAGCGTACAACTCTACAGGAGAACCACATATATAATGCAATACTTAGCTTACACCCTCAACACCAATTGATATGAGGCAAAAATCCTCAACATATATCAATCTGTACCATAAACAAGTGCATCAACCATGCACCAACCTGTGCCAAACAACCTGTAATCAACCTGTACCATAAACAAGAGAATCCAACCATGTATCAGGTATATACCAATCATGTGTCAACTAAATATAAAAAATGACTCATCAACATGTACCAACATCATCAACTATACACCTCATGTATGTGCCAACTCATCAACTGTTTGTCTCAACCATGACTAGTTTTGGATTAGTCAACAACTCTAACTTGAAAAAATCATAAATTTGTACATGTAATGAATAAATCTCTGAAACTGATACACAATGTTCTTCAGTGTCTTTTATGCAATTCCTCCAGGTGTCACTACTTGGAACCTATTAGAAAAGGAGTTATATCAAAAATGGCATACCTTGTTGAATTCTGGTTTATTCTAGAGAGCGACCTTGTAGAGCGTGCCCCACATGAAATATTTGTTGAATTGATCAGAAACTATTACAAAGAATACTAAATACTATAATCTAACCAACACAATTTGTCTCACTTAATTTGGATCTGTTATGAATAATTTATGATGTTTTCACCCAAAACATTTGTTTTAGACTAGTTTCAGGACTAGCCACAAACCCTATTTTCAGGGAGTGTATCTCCAAAAATAAAACGACCCACAAGCTGAAATTTTTACAACAGATACCTAGATATGTTTCCTCAGTTTATAATCAGTATCACAGTCTGAATCATTATATAAAAAAAATTATTACAAAAATGGTGAGATGACCTGTAAATAACATACCTTAGAAAGCATCATGAAAAGAATTTATCCTCCCTTGAATTTTGTCCCTCTTTTCTTCACCTTCCCTCTGAAATTCAGCTTATATATCCTTTGGTTACCTTAGTCACCTATATATCTTCAATATGCTCAAGTTTTGCGCACCAAAAATTCTCAATAAGCTCTCACAAGAAGCTCTCCATCAATACTCCAAAAGATATTCTCACAAGAATCTCTCCATTGACCCACAAAAAGGATGATATACAAGAGACCATTTCTATCTTATTTATACTTTCATCCTCTAGGTCACTTAACCCATTTTTAGGTCACTTAACCCATTTCTAGGTCGCTTAACCTATTTTCCTTATTTTAGGGTTAAACACTTTCCATAAATAGAAAGTTCTCCAATAAAATATTCCTTCTTGATTTTGTCACCTTACTTTATCATTTCTTGATTTTCTCACTTCTATTTATTATTTAAATAATCCAACTTGAATTTTTTACTTTACTTTATCATTTTAATAATATTAACCCATTTCTAGATCACTTAACATATTTTCCCTATTTTAGGGTTAACCACTTTCCATAAATAGAAAGTTCTCCAATCATTTAAATATTCCTTCTTGATTTTGTCACCTTACTTTATCATTTCTTTATTTTGTCACTTCTCTTTATCATTTTTTGATTTTGTCACTTTTCTTTATTGTTTAAATAATGATTTCTTCTTTTAGGTTACTTTGACTTTTTTGACCTTGGGGGCTTCAAGCCTTCATGTGGGGATCCTTCATCTTCGTAAGGCCATAACTCTCAAACCATGAGGAGTTATGTGACATTCCACATACCACGAGAAATGGAATGACAAACACTATCCATATAGGATAGTTTCACCAACAATTTCCTTTTTCTTCAACTCATTATTCCACATACAAGCATGGGTCCTCCAACCATTCTTCTAGGATAACTCAATCTACAAAGCATCTTCCCGTGAGGGCTTTCACCATAAGGGGACCACTTTGGGGTTCATCCATTTGTGCACCTTATCAATCATGATAAGACAATAATGAGAGCATGGGTCCTCCAAACATTCTTCTAGGATAACTCAATCTGCAAAGCGTCTTCCTGTTAGCATCTAGATACCAGATATTCAATTTTCTTCTTGTCGCCAGAATGAGGTTATTCTTGTTGCGAGAATGAGGTTGTTCCTGTAGCGCCAGAAAAGGTTGTTCCAGAGCATTAGTATTGTATATGCTAAAAGTAGTGCTAAGCTTTTAACTCGAGGAGAAGAGGGTTGGTTTTTTATCAAAACATTATTGCACCCGAAGGATAATCTTCAGTCCTTGAAGCCGTGCACCTGCAGTCATACATCACACAAGTCAAGTAAAAAAGTTAGTGCATTAGCACTACACCAATCCATGATGAGCAGGGGACCAAGTCCCATGCACTACAAGTCGATATATATAAACTACTGGCATATTTAAATGCATGAGGTTTCGCTTCACCCGATACATGCAAGAAATATCAAAAAAGAAAAGTTAAAGTGCACCACCAAGCATCATTGAGCACCAGTAATATCTCATAGGGTAGCATCTATTAGCTTCAACACATAGTACATGAGTCAAGAGCCATTGCACAAGAGCCTAGACTAACCCACGAGGAGAGAGCCCATCAGGGTTTTAGTTTGCACACTATGCCGAGTTAAAAGACAGATTCGATGGGGCAAAGGATAATTGTCAAATATAGGCAGCGCAACATGGAGGGAACCCATGAATAAATATAAATTCAAGATAGTTGTGATAAAATGCCTAGGATTTCCAGATGCAAAGAGCTGGTGAAAGAACTGCAGATCTATCTTCTCAAGCATTATCATTACTGCATAGATAATGGATGTTTGAAAATCGTCTAGTTGTCAAGAGGCAACATTAGTGTTGATTATCAGTATTGGAAATGAAGGAAGGTTAATGCCAAGTGTGTCCACAGAGTGCTTTCAAATCTTGGTTTTGTTTGGCCCTATCATATGGGTTCTCATTTGCAGTGATAGGGTTTTATTTTGAGGCCTTCATAAACCTATAAAATGTATGATCAAAAACCAAATACACAGGCCCATAGCTTTATGGAGATCTATGTGTTCACATTCATACCAGTTGATAGAAAAACAAGGGAACATTCAAATCTTAGTGGTGGAACGCATAACTTCTGGGCATCAAAGTGACAACAAGATCATTAAATCTCCTACAGTGGATACCTTAAGCAAGGCTCACACCAAAGCTCTATCAAATACTGCCAACAACACAAGTGTCAAAAAGTCAAGCACAAATGCTACGAATCCACATTTTGCAGTTAGGAGCCAATTGTGAATACCCAATTCCATCAAGCAATCAAGAGAAAATGTGAAAGCCACAAAACCAAGTCCGAGCATCAAACAAATCTAAAGATGGAGTTAAAATTACAGTTAAAGTCATTAGAGCTCTCAGGTTTGGAGATGCCAAAGAGATGGAACCAGGTAGCTATTTAATTTACAAAGTAACAATCTCTAGACTCTGCACTAGTAGTTCTATATCATGGTATTCACATGCTTTCTTAATGCAGTATGGTTGGTCGATGTTATTTGGCTTGTATGGGACTGAATATGTAGACAACTAGTTCATAAATTTACCTTTCAAAGCATAGAATTATGTGTGGAGGCATTGAATTAATGTTCAACGGGTGACAGAGGATTCCAAGTGCACACTCGACAACAGAGGAGGAATATCGGTTAACATACTTTCAAGTCATTTTCCAACTAATTGATAAGTCAACAACAAATTCCATACTCTTAGGCATTTGGTTAGTAATCAATAGGGCAGATCCCAGATTTTGTTGACATTGGAGGGAGAGTTTTTCAGGACATCGAGCTAATTCCATATTTCCAACAAAAAGATCAATGATGACAGAGATATATTCCATATTTTTATGGATTTCATTTCTAGTTACATATGTGAGGGGGATTTAATTCCAGCCTTGACAATTCGAGAGACAATGCAACCATTTTTAGATTTCTTTTAGTATGGAGATAGGATTTGATGCCTAAATGGTAGAGATAACTTTGATTATATAT
>JZKD02S2017955.1:169762-179831 GCA_000966675.3 Picea glauca | reverse complement strand
ATAATGTTTTAGTAGACCAGGTATGGAGCAGAGGCCCGTGAGGGTAAGGCCCGAGAAGATATTGATGAAATAACATCCAGTCTGAGTTATTGTAAGCCTAAAGGCATTGTATTTCTATAATCTCTTCTGACATTAGGGATATATGACATTTGTTTTATCAGATTGTGATTTTCTTGTCTAAACATTGTTTTTCCATCTTCCTTGTTTTACATTCTATCTTTCATCTTACTTGAACGAATTACAGACATTGAGAATCAATGGCTTCTCATGGATGATATATTCCTAAGCGGTAATGATTTTTCCGTGATTTCCTATCATCCATGTGCTTTGTTTCAAGTGTCGTTGCATCCATTTGACAAAGAGAATCTTGGTTTGATGAGGTGTTCTACTTTTCGTTTATTCCCTATTCTTCTACCCATTTACATATAAACATCTTATCTGATATACAATTTGATTTCCTCTGATCAACAGGGTGTTTACTTGACTCCATGCCCAATGGTGTTTTTACTGATCGGCATTTAGCCCATTTCTCTTTTTCGTCCTCTCCTCATCTACCCGATCCACCTTCTTTCAAAACCCAAACACATCCTTATTTATAAAATTATTGCAATAACCGAAGATGTGCTAGACTTGACCCTATAGTAGTCTAGGGGCAACTTCTAGCACTGACGTAGGCACACCAACTAGGGCACATCCTCTCACAGGACCTTCTCTCCTTCCTCGGCCCGAAGAACTCAAAGGTTCCTTATTTCCCTATCGGGAAATGTGCTACCCACAACAATTCTCCTACAAGACCTCCCTTAACGATCGGGGAGTCAACGCTGGCCTCTTCCTTTATTATCGGAATTCCTCCTATCGGGGATTTGACATTTGAAATGTCCAGACACTTTGGTTCTCCGATCCCCGATCCCCGATATGTTCCTTTGTTTCTTTAGCCCTCACCTGGCTAAGCCCCTGGGTCCACGTGACCTCTCCTTATATGACCACAATTATATCCTTCATCGGAGTTTCAGACTTTCCAGTGTCAAAATGCAACTGTCCCCAGGACTTGCGATTCCACGAATCCCGATGCACCTTTTCCATGATAGCCCTCCTGGTTATAGACTTTGGCTCATACGACCGTTAACCTGTGACCATGGTCTCATCCCCGTCGGGGCTACGGGAGTTCAAATGCTGCAAAACACTTACCCATGGGTTTTCGGATTCCTCGAGCGTCGATTCTTCGTTAGGCTAACAACTGGCTTCCACTACGACGCCTTCCTCTCTTCTGTCGTGCTGACAACTGGCCGCATGGTTACACCTCCCTCCTCGTTGGGATTTCGCGGTTCATGAAACCAAAATTCCTAAACACCTTGTCACCGGGATCCTCGATATCCCGATGATTCAAAACTCGATGGATGACTCCTTATCGAGAATTTTCCCGATGGCAATAATGGCCTCCACGCGTCCCCTCTGACGAACGGTTCTGATTCCTCCGGGGTTTCGGGACTTGTGATGTCTCAACTCGCTTGTCCTCAAGAACTCCGATTCTCCAATTTCCCAACTCCCTCCGGATTCTTGACACCTGTCCTCCCGAATCGGACGATTCATATTATGTCGAGTTTTTTCATAATGAACTTCCCCGACCCTCTGTTCACAGACTTCTGATTCTAGACCTCCAAACGCCTTGATCTCTGCCACATGTCCACTGACAGACGGCTCTGATCTTTCTGGGACTTCGGGGTTTCAAATGTCGAAAGACATTCAACCACAGGATTTCTGATCCTTCGAATCCCGATGGTAACACTCGGGCAACTTTTGTCAGATCCAACGGATGATAGGTAATTGATCCACGATCCAATGGCTGACGGCTCCTGCATCTTAAACTCTCAACGCGACCGTAAACTCCTTTCTTCTATGAAAGATCCGACGGTTGACGGGACTTTTTCAATCTCCTCTGCAAGATCCCAACCGTCCACTTCCCTCTCGGATGTCTTCTACCAGCGAATCTCATATTTCTCTATGAACGCTGGTCCTCCTGCACGTAACTTTGCAGTGCCTATTCAATCACTCCATGCACATAATTTTGATGCTTCTTCTTGATGGATTTGAAAGCCTTATCCCTCCTAAGATTTCTCACACTTCCAACCTCAAAGAGGTTCTTTGCACGCACTCCTTGTGGAAGTTCTCAAACACTTCCAAGTGTTGAGTTCCTTTCGACCCTACGCACACCTGCAGCAGCAGTCCTTTAATGCTTCACTCAGATTCATAATTTTGAGCCTTCACTTGGCCTACGCACTCCTTGCATGGCTCCTATAACCTAATTTCACTTCTGGGTGAATAAGAACAAGAGTTAACCTATCTGATCCTTCTGTCAACGCACTCCTTGTGGACGACTTCAACTGCACTCCTTGTAGGAATCCTTGCTTAGATAGAGAAACAATTGAAACTCATTTCACTTCCTCTCAGATTTCAATATCAACACATGAAATCACATACACAACATAACAACAAATGCATAACAGGAAGTAAATACTCATGAGCATAGCATTCAACACACATACACAAAGAATTACACAACAGCCATGAACCTAAATCAACTTCTTCTATTAATTCAAGATCTGTACATGGGTGTTCTTCTATAGTTCTCTGCTTCTCTCCTATGCTCTCGATTCTTCTAATTCTTCCTGAAGTATGTTACAATACACAATGAGGGTGTCTATATCCGTTCTCCCTCTTTCTTCTAGAACTATCTAATCTAATATTCAATTCTACCTACCTACATTTACTACTATAAATGCCTTTGTCTATCTCAGACGAGAGCGGGGTGCTCAAGGTCTGATTACATTTTACCAAGGCGCCTTCATTAAATGATCTCATTTATGCTTGGCACATCAACTTCAAGGGAAATTTCAAAATTTTGGGTTAGCATGTGCCCAACTATCCTTTGTCTTATGCGCTAGCTCGCTTGTCTCAGGAGATGCTCCTGCATCATACTCCCTCGCTTGAAATTTGCATGGGATCCTGTCCATGAGCTCCTGCATGGTATGTCCATGCTTCAGAATTTCTTCTTCAGTCTCCTAGCTGGCATCTTCAATTGGATGACCCTTCCACTTGACCAAATATTCAAAATATTCTTTCCTCCTGGTTTTCTTACCCACTTGTTTATCCAGTATATGCTCCATTTGTGGCTTCTCTGCAACTGGCATCTGCTTCTACCACTGAACTTCTGGTTGTTCGTCACTTGTTCCTACTTCCTCAATATTGTATGGGTATAAATCTGAGACATTGAATATCGGAGATATTCCGATCCCATCCGATAATTCAATCTCATAAGCATTTTCTCCCATTTTCTTCAAGACCTTGCATGGTCCGATTTTCTTCATTTTCAATTTATGGTATGTTCCCCTTGGGAACCTTTCTTTCCTTAAGTGCACTAAAACTAATTCACCAACCTTGAACTGAATTTGTCTCTTCCATTGGTCGGCTCTGCGCTTATATTCGTGACTCGAGTCCAGCAGTCGCTACTTCACCTGGCTGTGAAGTGCTTTCATTGCCTCAGTAAATTCTTCTGCACTAGCGCTCCTAGTAGCAGTCTGTTCCAAATCTCTCAATTCATAAACTCCTCTCGGTTGTGTGCCATATACAATATGGAATGGACTCTGGTCTGTGCTCCAATTTACTGAGTCGTTATATGCAAAGTCTACCTACGGTAATACATTGTCCCAAGTATTGTGGTACTCCTCCACCAGGCTCCTCAGCAAGTCTCCAAGACTTCTGTTCACCACTTATGTTTACCCATCTTTCTACAGATGATAAGCAGAACTAAACATCAAGTTAGTCCCCAGCTTCTTCCATAATGTCCTCCAAAAGTGCCCTATGAATTTAGTGTCCCTTTCTGAAACTATGCTTTTCGGCAATCCATGAAGTCGAATGACCTCCTTGAAAAACAGATTCGTGATGTGTGTCGCATCACTTGTTTTCTGACATGGGATGAAATGTGCCATCTTGGAAAATCTATCCACTACTAAAAAGATCGAATCAAATCCCCTTTGTGTCCTTGGCAATCCCAATATGAAATCCATGCTAATTTCATCCCACGGCTTGTCTGGTATGGGCAATGGCTGGTAAAATCCCGCATTTTGTTTCCTTCCTTTTGAATGATGGCAAATCCTGCATCTGTCTACAAACCGCTTGACCTCTGACTGCATCCCTAGACAAAAGTATGACTTGCTCAGCTTTTCAAATGTCTTGTCATGACTGAAATGTTCGACCAATCCTCCGTTGTGCTTCTCCTTTAACAGATTCTCCCTCATGGAGCAATTTGGAATACACAACTGATTTCCTCTGAACAATAATCCATCTTGGACCATATAGTCTATACACTAGCTTGTGTCTCTAGGAAATGGGTTCTTAGCTGCTCCATACGCTTCCTTAAAATCCTGGTCATCTGTATACATGTCTCTGAGACCATCAAATCCTAACGTCCTAACTTTGAACTCCTGCAATAGCAAACACTTCCTGCTCAAAGCATCAGCCACTTTGTTAGCAGTACCAGAAATATGTTTTATCACAAAAGTGAAATTTTGCATGTATTCAACCCATTTGACATGCCTTTGATTCAACTTTTCCTGTTGAGTCACAAACTGTAATGCATGGTTATCACTATATAAAACAAATTCCTTTGGAATCAAATAGTGCCTCCATTTCTTCAATGCCTATATGATGGCATAAAATTCCTTATCATACATGGAGTATTTCTCCTTTGCCTCGTTCATATTCTCGCTGAAATATGCAATTGGTCTGTCCTCCTGACTTAAGGCCGCTCCTATGGAAAAACCAATTGCATCACATTTTACCAGGAATGTCTTTTGAAAATCCGGCAACACCAGAATTGGTTGTTCCGTAATCTTTTGTTTCAACAAATTGAAAATCTTCTCAGCCTCTTCCATCCAATGAAAAGATTTATGTCTTTTCTTCACTGTATCCATCATCACTGCGCTAATTCCACTAAAATTCCTGATGAATTTCCGGTAGAAACTAGCCAGTCCATGAAAACTCCTCACCTCAAATACGTTCCTTGGTGATGGCCAATTCTTGATCACCTCCACCTTATCTGGATCCATCCTCAACTCATTTGTAGATATAACAAACCCCAAATAAATGAGTTTTGTCTTCATGAATGAGGACTTCTTCATGTTTATCAGCAGCTTCTCTTGCTGTAATCTCTTCATCACAATGGCTAAATGCTTCAGATGTTCAATCTTCGTCTTGCTGAAAACCAATATGTCATCCAGATACACGATGACAAATTTCCCGATGAACTCCTTTAGGACTTCATTCATCAATCTCATAAAGGTACTTGGTGCATTTGTCAAGCCAAATGGCATGACTAGCCATTCATACAACCCCTCATTTGTTTTGAAGGTTGTTTTCCATTCATCACCTTCCCTCATGCGGATCTGGTGATATCCACTCTTCAAATCAACTTTTGAAAAACAATTTGCTCCACTTAAGAAATCCATCAAATCATCCATTCTTGGTAAGGGGAAGCTGTACCTGATAGTTATCTTGTTAATCGCCCTTGAATCAATGCACATCCTCCAGCCTCTGTCTTTCTTCGGACTGAGTATTGTCGGAACAACACACAGAGTCAAGCTTTCCTTGATTAACCCTTTGTCCAACAACTCCTGGACTTGTCTTTTGACTTCTTCATTCTCCTGCGGCGTCAATCTGTATGCTGCTTTGTTTGGCAAATTGGCTCCTGGTATGAGATCAATATGATGACTCACACTTCTCATCGGTGGCAATGAACATGGTAGTTCGTCCACTACTATGTCAGTGAACTCTTCCAACAGTTCCTGAACTTCTTTTGGCAAATCATCCACTCTTGTGCTAGTCAGAACAATTCTCGGTTTTCTGACCACAAAGAATTGTGGATCCTCCTTCTTCTTAACTTTGTTAAGAAGTTCCTTCCCACTCATGAGAAGTACTGTGTTTCTTACTTCTGGTTTCACCTCCTTATCCTCAATTGGATGCAACATATGGGTTCTCCCATTCTTTTCCAGGGTATATGTGTTCATCCTCCCATCATGAATCACATTTATATCATATTTCCATGGTCTTCCCAGCAATAGACGACATACATCCATAGGAATGACATCACAGAGTATTTTATCATTATATCCTCCTATTTTGAATTCAACTAAACACTGTTTAGTGACATTTACCTGATGTCCCTTCTGTAGCCATGAAACTTTGTATGGACTCGGGTGATCAGTTGTCTCTAGCTCTAGCTTTTCTAACATCTCGGTTGAAACAAGATTAACTGTGCTTCCACTATCCATGATAACCTTGCACACTCTATCCTTGGTCTTGCAAGCAGTCCTAAAAAGACTGTTCCTCTATGCTGAATTCTCCATCTCCTTCTCTGGCATCAAAATGACCTTCCGCATCACCAGCGATCTTTCTCCTTCAACATATTCTTCCTCAACATCTCACCTCTGTGCCTCGACGATGTGAGTCTCCCCAGTTTCTTTCTTTTTCTCTGGACACTCGAACGACCTGTGCCCATTCCTTCCACATGTGAAGCATGTGATTACTCCACCTCTTCCTCTTCCTCTACCTCTGGCATGAGGAAATCTATCATTATCAGCATATCCTCCTCTCTGCTCAATATGTTGTTCTCTTTTCTCCACATATTTCCCTCGTTGTGAGCTTCCACCTCTCTCTGTCCGAGTCTGAGGTTTTTCCAGTCGTCCTTGGGCTTCTGGGTTCTTTCCTGGGAAACTTCCTTGCCTTTGGGCTGACTTTTGCCTCGACCTCTTTGACTTTTCTTACGACTCAGCTTCTCTTCAGCTTTCATAGCTATTTGGTAAGCATCCTCCACCATTCGGATGGTTTCCATGCTTATTTCATCCTGAATCTCATATCACAGGCCATTCATATACCTGGCAACTTTCTCATCATCGCTCTCGCGATGACCTGCCCTAATATTCAACCTGTAAAATTCCTCAGTATATTCCTTCACTGTCATCAGCTTCTGTCTCAGGTTCTGCATCCTCCTGAACAGAGAAATTTGATAATCCCTGGGAATAAATTTTACCTTCATCTTTGCAATCATCCTGTCCTAGCTCTTAATTTTCTGCTTGCCTTGGCAATGCCTGTCAGCTTGTAGTTCATCCCACCACAAGGTTGCATGTCCTTTTAATCTTCTAATGACATGCCTAACCTTCTTATCCTCTTCGATATCTTCATAGTCGAAATAAGTATCTAGAGCTCTAATCCAATCCAGCAGCTCCTCTACATCCAAATTTCCCTCGTAAACTGGAATGTCCATTTTCACCTTTGTACTCATTCTTGCAACAACTTTGAGTAAACGTTCACTCGCTGCATCTTTTGCTGGGATTTCTTCTTCTCCATGTCTAGCATCATCTTCATCCTTGGATTCATTGATATCTCCTTTATTAGCTTTGCGCCTTTCTCTTATCTCCATGTCCTCCATTCTGGCATGAAGATTTCGCACTTCTCTCTCCACGTCTGGATTCTACACTTGCCTACCTCTTTCTCTGGATATTTCCCTTTCCTCCTCTGGTTCGAGTGATTGTCTCTACCCCTTCTCCTTGGCAGCATGGTGAATTATCCTTTTTCTCTGCTACAGAAAGCAAAGAAGCTGTCTAAGCTCTGATACCACTTGACGCAGGTGCGCCAACCAGGTAAAGTCTGCTCACAGGACCTTCTCTCCTTCCTTGGCCCGAAGAACTCAAAGATTCTTTATTTCCCTATCAGGAAATGTTCCACCCACAACAACTCTCCTACAAGACCTCCCTTAACGATCGTGGAGTCAACGCTGGCCTCTTCCTTTATTATCGGAATTCCTCCTGTCGGGGATTTGACATTTGAAATGTCCAGACACTTTGGTTCTCCAATCCCCAATCCCCGATATGTTCCTTTGTTTCTTTATCCCTCACCTGGCTAAGCCCCTGGGTTCACATGAGCTCTCCTTATATGACCACAATTATATCCTTCATCGGAGTTTTAGACTTTCCAGTGTCAAAATGCAACTGTCCCCAGGACTTGCGATTCCCCGAATCCCGACGCGCCTTTTCCATGATATCCCTCCTGGTTATAGACTTTGTCTTATACGACCGTTAACCCGTGACCATGGTATCATCCCCGTCGAGGCTATGGGAGTTCAAATGCTGCAAAACACTTACCTGTGGGTTTCCTGATTCCTCGAGCACTGATTCTCCATCAGGCTGACAACTGGCTTCCACTACGGCGCCTTCCTCTCTTCTGTCGTGCTGACAGCTAGCTGCACGGTTACACCTCCCTCCTCATCGAGATTTCACGGTTCGTGAAACCAAAATTCCTAAACACCTTGTCACCGGGATCCCCGATATCTTGATGATTCAAACCCTGATGGATGACTCCTTGTCAGGAATTTTACCGATGGCACTGATGGCCTCCACGAGTCCCCTTTGACGAACAGTTTCGATTCCTCCGGGGTTTCAGGACTTATGATGTCTCAACTCCCTTGTCCTCAGGAACTCCGATTCTCCGATTTCCCAACTCCCTCTGGATTCCTGACACCTGTCCTCCCGAATCGGATGATTCAGATTATGTCGGGTTTTTTCACAATAAACTTCCCCGACCCTCTGTTCACGGACTTTTGATTCTAGACCTCCGGATGCATCGATCTCTGCCACGTGTCCATTGACAGACGACTCCGATCTTTCTAGGAATTCGGGGTTTCAAATGTCGAAAGACATTCGACCATGGGATTTCTGATCCTTCGAATCCCGATGGTAACACTCGGGAAACTTCTGTCAGATCCAACAGCTGACGGGTAACTAATCCACAATCCAATGACTGACGGCTCCTAGAGCTTAAACTCTCAACGCAACCGTAAACTCCTCGGTTCTATGACAGATCCAACGGTTGATGGGACTTTGTCAATCTCCTCTACAAGATCCCAACCGTCCACTTCCCTCTCGGATGTCTTCTACAACTGAATCCTGTATTTCTCTATGAACGTTGGTCCTCCTTCATGTAACTTTGCAGCGCCTATTCAATCACTCCATGCACAGACTTTCAGTGCTTCTTCTCAACGGATTTGAAAGCCTTATCCCTCCTGAGCTTTCTCAAACTTCCAACCTCAAAGAGGTTCTTTGCACGCACTCCTTGCGACAGTTCTCAAACAATTCCAAGTGTTGAGTTCCTTTCGACCTTGTGCACACCTGCAGCAGCAGTCCTTCAATAGTTCAAGGAGGACCAACAATTTCACTTCTGGGTGAATAAGAACAAGAGTTAACCTATCTGAGCCTTCTATCAATGCACTCCTTGTGGACAACTTCAACTGCACTCCTTGCATGAATCCTTGCTCAGATAGAGAAACAATTGAAACTCATTTCACTTCCTCTCAGATTTCAATCTCAACACATGAAATCACATACACAGTATAACAACAAATGCATAACAAGAAGTAAATACTCATGAGCATAGCATTCAACACACATACACAGAGAATTACACAACAACCATGAACCTGAATCAACTTCTTCTATTAATTCAAGATCTGTACATGGGTGTTCTTCTACAGTTCTCTTCTTCTCTCCTATGTTCTCGATTCTTCTAATTCTTCCTGAAGTATGTTACAATACACAATGAGGGTGTCTATATCCGTTCTCCCTCTTTCTTCTAGAACTATCTAATCTAATATTCAATTCTACCTACCTACATTTACTACTATAAATGCCTCTGTCTATCTCAGACGAGAGTGGGGTGCTCAAGGTCTGATTACATTTTACCAAGGTGCCTTCATTAAATGATCTCATTTATGCTTGGCGCATCAACTTCAAGGGAAATTTCAAAATTTTGGGCTGGCGTGTGCCCAACTATCCTTTGTCTTCTGTGCTAGCTCGCTTGTCTCGGGAGATGCTCCTGCATCAATCACTAACACTTCCCATGAGGGACTTCACCATAAGGGGACCACTTTGGAGTTCATCCATTTGTGCACCTTATCAATCATGATAAGACAATAATGATTCATCTATACATTTTTCCAACAATGCATCATATACCATTGAAA
>JZKD02S2017955.1:138928-169712 GCA_000966675.3 Picea glauca | reverse complement strand
ATCATATGCCTCTATCAATATGCCAACATGTGCATCTACCAATATGCCAACCATGTGCATCCACCAATATGCCAACCATGTGCATCTACTGATATGCCAACCATGTGCATCTACCGATATGCCAACTATGTGCATCTACCAATATGTCAACCATGTGCATCTAACAATATGCCAACCATGTGCATCTGCCAATATTCCAACCATGTGTCATATCACTCATGATATGTCTCCATCATGAACCAAGTGCCACAATCATGTATCTTAAACAAATACAAATTGTTGTGTTGATCAAGTAGTACCAATGATGTAGTATCATCAAGCATATTCCATCTATGAGTGTACCAAACATGTATAAATTATAGATAAACCTATCAATCATCAATGATGTACAACATGATCACCTCATCAACTCACCAACCACATGTCCCAATGTGTACCCCATCCATATGCTAAATGCATGCATCAAGCTTTCCAACAAGTAAGCTTCCAATACATCATCAAGATATATCACATAACCAAGGTGTCATAACTTCACTGTCATAACCAACATTGCTCCTCAACAAAAAATGCATCAATCCATACTCATGGGTTAGTGCCATGCACCCAAGATTTTATTTTACATCATCACCTTACATAATCCAATATAGAATCATGAAAACCTGCAACAAACAGTGTCAGAACCTGCAACAAACCATGTCAGACCCTGCAACACAGATTCATACCATCACATCAAGTTGCAACCCTTGTGCATAGCCCTCTTCCTTAGGCTTCACTACATATACGTGGCCTACTGCATAGACAACTCACATATGTATGCGACCTATTCAAGGTCAGCCTATGTATGTACACGAATGATACCACTATCACTCGTGTATGCTTCAATACATGACTTACTATAGTTTCCCTTAAGGCTTCCATTCTTCTCTAGATGCTCATTCATTTTCACCCATTTTCATGCATATGTATGCTTCTCAGAACTTGAGCTCTGAGCATCCATCTTTTCAAAGATGTCTCCCTTCCTTACTTCATTCCTTCTTCTAGTCATGCTATGTGAAGTCCTCATCATGGACTTTCTTCTTATGTTTCAACAATCCTGGGATTTGTGGCCAAATCCACTACAGTTGTAGCATCTCATGGTGTTACATTAAACAACAATCTGTCCTACTTGATACATCTCCCACACTTTATGGTGTTACAAAATCTTCCATTATATCTCCTTTCATAAGATATACATTCAAAATCTTTGTGACCATATTCATTACATGAATAACAATGCCCATGAAAAATACTTTCATACCTTTGCTTTGGTGTCCCAAAGATAGCTTCTTGGTGTCTTCCTTGCTTTGTTCTTTTCAAATTTTCTTTGCCTTGTGTAGATGGTTGTTTTGCAACCTTGTCTTCCTTGTTTAATTGACTTACCTCATGCTTCTTTGAGGTGCTTGCTTCAACATGTGTAGCTTCTTCTTTGTATCCAAGACCTGATTGATCATATGGTGATCTTTGACTTTCCAAGATCTCATCCAAGATTTTTGAGCTATTCAAGAATTTATTTGACTTCTCCACTTTCTTTCTAAGATCAAAAATTTAATCTTCTAACTTATCACATGACTCTTCCTTTTTATTAATTTGATTCTTCAAAAGCTCTTCTACCCTTTTGGCTTCTTCAATTTGGGTCTTGAGATGAATAATAGTTTCAAAACTTTTGCTAATCTTATCATCTAACTTCATATCTTCTTTTTCATTCTTTAGTCTTGTGATATCTTGTTCCTTTTATTCCAATTTAGTCTTAATGATCTCTTCTTGTTCCTTGAGCATTCCCTTTAACTTCAAGATGTGCCTTCGATTCCTCCTAAGAAAAGTCTTAGTGTTATCTGAAAGATAGTTATAGTGTGTATAAAAATGATCACTTATGTATCTATATAAACTCGCTTCAACTTCCTTTTGAAGTTATAATAGATCTTCTTCTATTATTTCCATGGGATAAATACCATCAAACTTTACACAAACTGTTTCTAGATCATCTTCTTCACTTGAGAAAAAATCAACATCATCACATTTTGAATCATTGCAATCAAGAGTCTTAGGAGATTCTATATCTTCATTTGAAATACTTTTGGAATATTCCTTTGTGCTATCTTCACTTGAAATTTTTTCAAGATCACATTTAGAAATAATACAATCAAGGGTTTTTGGAGATTCTTTACCTTTGATAATCTTGATGGTGTGGTCTTCAATATCTTCCTTCTCCTTCTTTCTTTGATATGTCTCCTCTATCTTTAGCCATAGATCCTTGGTGGAAGTGCATTGTTCCATGATTTCTTTGATAGGGCTTGAGAGTCCACTAAGAATGGTGTTCAGATCCAATGCATGATTCTTCTTTCCTTCCCTTTGAGCTGCAAACTTTGACTTGTTCTTCGATGAAACTGATCCACCAATGGTTGCCTTCCAAATAGTTGTTCACATTGTCTTAAAATACACTCTCATCTCTATTCCCCAAGTAGAATAGTTTTCCTCATCAAGGATTGGTATTTCATCATCCATTTGTGTGTCTATGGATCTCCTTCAAGCTTTTTAAGGCTTGTAGTGAAATCCCACTTTGATACCAATTGTTGGACACATCGACTACACTAAGAGGGGGGGGGTGAAGATTGTAGGGATCTTTTTCCCAAAACTCCTTAGTTAACAATAACCATTAACTAATTACTCATTGCTGTCATTTATAACCAATTAAATGTCAACCCATATCAGCAACATATATCAGCAATATATCATCAACAAGTCATCAACACAAGGAACACAAAGAACACAAGATGTATGTACAATTTTCTTTTTATTACGAACTACAATCCTTGGGGTTTTTCAGCAACAAATGAATAGATTACAACTCTACAAGAGCACTAGATCTATAATGAAAGACTCATATTACACCCTCAGAACCAACTGAGATGAGAGAACAAACCTCAACAGATATCCATCTGTACCATAAACAAGTAAATCAACCATGCACCAACCTGTGCCAAACAACCTGTAATCAACCTGTACCATAAACAAGTGCATCCAACCATGTATCAAGTATATAACAATCATGTGTCAACTAATAATCAACAATGACTCATCAATATGTACCAACATCATCAACTACACAGCTCATGTATGTGCCAACTCATCAACTGCTTGTCTTAACCATGACTAGTCTTGGATTAGTCAACAAACCTAACTTGAAATAATCATAACTTTGTACCTGTAATGAATAAATCTATGAAACATATACACAATGTTATTCAGTGTGTTTTATGCAATTCCTCCATGTTTCACTACTTGGAACCTCTCAGAAAAGGAGTTATAGCAAAAATGGTATACATTGCTGAATTTTGGCTTATTCTAGAGAGTGACCTTGTAGAGCATGCTGCACATAGAATATTTGTTGAATCGATCTGAAAATGTTACAAAAAATAATATAGAATGTAATGTAACCAAAAAAATTGGTCTCACTGAATTTGGATCAGTTATGAAGAAGTTATGACGTTTTTACCCGAAACACTTGTTTTCGACTAGTTTTAGGACTATCCACAAGCCCTATTTTCACAGAGTGTATCTCCAAAACTACAACCACCCACAAGATGAATTGTTTAACACAGATAATTTGATATGTTTCCTCAATGAAATATCAATCTCATGGTTTGAATCATTATAGAAAAAAAAGTTATTATGAAAATGGTGAGATGACCTGTAAATAACATACCTTAGAAAGCATCATGAAAATAATTTATCCACCCTTGAATTCCGGCCCTCTTTTCTTCACCTTCCCTCTGAAATTTTTCTTATATATCCTTTGGTTACCTCAGTCACCTATATATCTTCAATTTTCTCAAGTGGGCCACACCAAAAATTCTCAATAAGCTCTCACAAGTAGCTCTCCATCAATACTCCAAAAGATATTCTCACAAGAAGCTCTTCATTGATCCACAAAAAGGATGATCTACAAGAGACCATTGCTATATTATTTATACTTTCATCCTCTAGGTCACTTAACCCATTTCTAGGTCATTTAACATATTTTCCTTATTTTAGGGTGAACCACTTTTCATAAATAGAAAGTTCTGAAATAAAATATTCCTTCTTGATTTTGTCACCTTACTTTATCATTTCTTCATTTTGTCACCTTACTTTATCATTTCTTCATTTTGTCACTTCTCTTTATCATTTCATGATTTTGTCACTTTTCTTTATTATTTAAATAATGATTTCTTCTTTTAGGTCACTTTGACTTCTTTGATCTTGGGGGCTTCAAGCCCTCATGTGGGGGTCCTTCATCTTCATAAGGCCATAACTCTCAAACCATGAGGAGTTATGTGACATTCCACATACCACCGGAAATGGCATGACACGAACTATCCATCTAGGATAGTTTCACCAACAATTTCCTTGATCTTCATCTCATTATTCTGCATACAAGCATGTGTCCTCCAACCATTCTTCTGGGATAACTCAATCCGCAAGGCATCTTCCCATGAGGTATTTCACCATAAGGGGACCACTTTGGATTTCATTTATTTCCGCACCTTATCAATCATGATAAGACAATAATGAGAGCATGGGTCCTCCAACCATTCTTCTAGGATAACTCAATCCGCAAAGCATATTTCCATGAGGGATTTAACCATAAGGGGACCACTTTGGAGTTCATCCATTTGTGCACCTTATCAATCACGATAAGACAATAATAAGTCATCGATACATTTTTTTCAACAATGCATCATATACCAATGAAACCACATCAATCCATCTTCATCATGTATTAATGACAACTCATTGACCCATCTTCATTGTATCAATGACAACTCATTGATACATCTTCATCTATGCATTATCATCAAGGAAAATACATATTACATTACATAAATCATCAATAAATAAATCCTTTGGCATCAATCAATCACTTGACATAAATCGATGAAATCAATCAATCAAACCATTGACATCAATGACAACATGATCCAACAATAGTAGCAGGACACAAACGAGTAAGGTGACTTCCTTCACAAGTCCTGCAAAGGAATTTAGGCTTATGTCTGAGACATCTAGGCTTCTTGATGTGACTAGCAGGGGAAAGAGAGTCATCTCATGTATGATGAATAGAGGTTGGATACCCGACACGGTTATGATTTGGGGTAAAAAGGATGGTGCCCCGAACATAATTGGCAGAGGTTGGGAGCAAGTTGTCGACATAATTTGTAGAAAATGTTGACCCATCTCCGACGTGACTGGCAGAGGTTGGTGATGGAGCGCGAGTATGACTGACAGTGACTAGGCTAGAGATAGATTGCGGCATTTGATTCCAAGGTTCGGGGAAAGATTGATTATGAAATATTACAGACAATAAAGGATCCTTGTGTACCCCTTGTCCCTGCCTAGAAAAGTGGTGGACAATGCCAAAATGGTCTGAAGAGGTTTGGGCAGGCATCGTCACTGAGGTTTGTGAAGATACCGAGGTAGGATAAGAATTATTCGAGTGAGGATATATGTTTCCCCCTTGTGAAGGGGTCCCATAAAGAGGGTAGCCCAAATCATAAAATTGATTCTCCCCATATGAAATACTTGGGGTTACTTGAGAACCTGTCATGGAAAAAGTGTTCGAAGGAACTGACATGGCAGACAAAAGATACATGGGTGGGGTGTAATAAGTGGGATAAGCACCCATCTGAGTATTGGCTCCTAAAAGAGCATAGTTAGTATTGGATCCATAAGGGGGAAGGTTCCAACCTCCCATGGGGACACGAATCATATCAAAGGAAGCGATAGGCATTAGAGCCATGGTGCCCCTGGATCCAATGCTAGGATTCATATACATGGGCCAGGGAGAAGATTGCACGGGGAAAGGCATATCAACAAAAAAATGACTAGGGACCCAAGGTGCAGACTGACCATTGTAGTTCGGTGTACCATTGTAAAAAGTGGAGGGGTCCATCCCCATGAAGTGAGTAGGCATCATGCGGTGGGTAGTAGTGAATGAGGGAACAAAAGGATGATGAGACTCAAAAGAGACTCCTAAGGCCAACTAGTAGTCAAAGAGCATACCAAAAATCCAAACGACCAATATGCATGCAAACGGGATAAAGTGGTCGAGTGGCCTCTCTCACTAAAGAAGGTATGTATCGTCCAAGAGGGACCTGAGACTCCCTGTTAAAGTTTGGAGGTAACATAATTAGTTATAGGGGCCCTCATGGGCTTAAAAACCATTCGGTCAGATCCCCCCGGAGAGGTAATCCTCCATAAAGGTTGTGTGTCGTCCAACCCCTATCTGACCCACAGTACAAGAAGAATAACCCTTGCAAGTAACCTATGATATACCTAAGTCAAGCAACTAATAAACCATTGTATAACTGATGCACAAGCGAGAAGTTGTAAGTCTAGATCACCATATGGGCAGGGTAGTAAAGCCTGAAAGCTTGAAAGCACCGCCTCTCACAGAGGTATGGATAGTAGTAAGATCCCCAAATATGAATAAATCCATAGAAATATCTCTAATGCTAGGTGAGTATCCGGGGGTTATCCCTTCAACTAACTTTGGGTGACCTCGTGATTAACTCTGGTGTGAGTGGAGGCTCCCGATCTTACCAATTATACAATGGACTTCTCAACTCCCTGTCTTAGACACATATGTTGATTTAATTGCCTTGGAGAATTTTACACACAAAATCCCATTACAAGGCACTAAATCCTAGACTAGTTTCTACACCCTAAAAATAAAATCGCGACTAATCAATTTTAGTTTAAAGCATAAATTTTATTGGTCGTGATTAATTGAAAGGGTATCAAAGTGAAACTCATGATGTTATGACTCTGCAAGAAAATAAATATGAATATAATTCAAAGTCTAACTTTAACTTTTTCAATGAATGATATGCTAATAAAAATAGTGCAATTTTCAATTTCAACTCTGCAATTCAGAAGTAAAATGAAATCTTTCTCTAAATGCACTAAGCTAATGATAAAGGTTCAAAGACAAAAATGCCAACCAATGCAAAATGCCTATTTTTTTAATTTTCAATATATTAAAGAGAAAATGCATGGACTGAAAAGCAACTTGATATATAAATTCTACTAGGTATAAATGAAATAGCTCAAGTAGAATACCAAGCAGCCAAGCAAACAACCCAGGGTTCAAGGACAAACCAAAAATGAAAAACAATGAGAAAGACTACGCCCAAAAGTTCAACTCCAAATAGGTTTCTTGTCAACCCATAGAAGCTCAACATGCACTACAAAGACCTAAGAAGGCTCAACAATCATCAAATCCCACCCAGCAGTCACTAAACCAAGAAAAAAAGAAAGGGAAAGTGGTATACGCGACTATTAAGGAGAACAATGCGTATATACGCATCTTGCATTGAGACAAAACGCCTGTATACGTGAATGTTAAGGAAAAATGAGTGTATAGGATTTAAAACAAGGCTAGGCAAGGGAAAAAAGGCTGAAAACTTAGCCCCAGAGTGAACAGAATCTGTCAAGCAGTGATTTGACAAGAAACAAAAGGGAAAAAGAGAAGTGAAAGAAGAAAAAGAACTTCAACCCTTAGAAGGAAGATCTCTCCCCAATGGAGTTGCCAATTCTGTTACGAGGGAAAAACTCTCTATGGAAAACGGTAAACCACAAAAAAAAATGTATGACTGCAGAAATCAACTCAATTCCATTGTATGCTATATAAACTAATGTGGAAGATAAGAAAGAGGCTTACCTCGATCCAACGTTCGATGATGTTCCACCATTGAAGACTTCGAACCAAAGGTTTATACCTACAACAAGTTCTCAACAAACAAGCAAAGCAAGTACATAGTGATAATATAAAGGGGTTAGAACATTAGATAACATAATCCATTAATAAACATTACAAACATGCCCATGGATAATAATCATATATTTGCATGATATCAATAAGACAAGAAAGGATTATTTCTATTAATAATTGATCAGCATAAGTGACAACATTACAGACTTTCATGTCGGCATGGCTCGAAACCAAGCAACCACGTTCCTTGCAACTAGGCCTCCACCACTTCAATCCTCCACCAAAGACAAGCTCATAGGAGAGAGGAAATGAGGTTCTCTCAACAATAGGGAAAGAGCTTGGGGGCTGAACACTGTGTTCAAACTTGAGAATCATGCACCAAAGGCAAGCTCATAGGAGAGAGGCAATGAGGTTCTCTCAACAAAAGGGAAAGAGCTTGGGGGATAAACACTGTGTTCAGACTTGAGGGACAAAGGGATTCAAACTCAATATGAATTAATTTCTCTAGAGTAACATTGCTCTCAAAGTTGAATGCTTTCTCTTCTTTTCCATAGCTTGTAATTATGATTTTATAGTCTTCAAAATGAAACTGAAGGGCTGAGTTGGAACGTTTCCAGTATGTGGAAGGCCAAGGATTAGAGATCTCCTGTTGTGACATGGAAACCCGACTCCATTTTTGTATTTTCTAGAACAAATCTTGATGTAGGCGGGCTGTAGTGGAGCAACCTGTGTATACACATGTTGTATAGCAGATAGGGCGCATATATGTGGAAAAATGTGTATTTTTGGCTCTGGATTCATCAAAAAGGGATGTCAAGTCTACATAGGGAAATGGAAAAATGCCCTCTATGCAAGATAGCAATGGCGAAGACAATCTTTTATAATAGTGGGGTGCAGACAAAGAAATAATTAAGGGCTGTTACCAATGTAAGCGACTACAGCGCATTAGATTCGACACATAACATGGAAGCAATGAAATGCAGAGATATAATGTACATGGGACACCAGAAGAACCCTTGGACAAGTGCAGAACACTATGGAGGATGACACCACCAGAGGAATGGCCTCATAAGTTCATCCACACATTGGAAGGAATTCCAACAAACTGGTATGTAGACCAAGAACTGCACAGAGGCACTGTAGAATGGACAACACTACAACAAAATTTTATAGTCACTTTCTCATTTGAACTTGAGAACCCCAACATTGATTCAACACTAAAAAAAATCAGACGGGTGATATTTATTGAGTAACCATAGGTTGAAATTAAGACAAACTATCAACAACAGAACATACAGACAATTGAGGAACTACTATCATGCTACCGTGTGCAGGAAGAAGCACCAAATGAAGATGAACCACGCAACATTCATATTATAGAAGTTGAAGGTAAAAGAGAGGTGGAAGGTCCATATCTAGAATCAGAAGTGTTTGATGTTCCGATCAAGGTGAAGAAAGTCAACATTGGGACAACTGAGAATCCCCAAAAGGCCAACATTGGAGACTACTGGGATGAACAAATAGTGGAGTGAATCACAGAGTTATTGCACGAGTACAGTGACCTATTCCCAACAACATTTATAGAGATGAAGGGCATAGTAGGAGAGCTAGGACAGATGAATAGACCACTCAAGGATGAGGCTAGATCTATTAGAAAGAGACCGTATAGACTGAATCCAATATATAAGCATAAAGTGAAAACATAAATTGATAAACTGTTAGAAGCTGGAATCATAGAACCAATGGAGGAATCTGAATGGATAAGCCCTATGGTAGTGCAAAAAAATAAACAAGGGTGGATACGGATTTTTGTAGAATTGAGAAAATTGAATGATGCTTTCCTACATGACCCTTTCCCTACCCCTTTCATAGGTGAGGTATTAGAGAATGTAGGAGGCCACGATGCATACTCATTTACATATGGATTCTCAGGTTACCATCAAATCAAGATAGCTCGAGAAGATCGGTACAAGACCATTGTTACCATAGAATGGGGATCCTACCAGTACAAAGTCATGCCTTTTGGGATAAATAATGCACCAACCATATTCTCAAGGGTAGTAATAGCTATGTTTAAGGAGTTCATAATTAGTTTCTAGAAGTGTATATGGATGACTGGACTATACATGGTCTATTAAAATATCATGTGGAGGTGTTAAGGATGATGTTGAAAAGATGTCGTGAGTGTCAGATATCATTGAATATCAAGAAGTTCATCTTTGGGACACCTTTTGGAATATTGTTGGGACACGTAGTGTGCAAACAAGGCTTGCTAGTATATCCGACAAAGATTGCAATGATTGTCAATTTACCACCACCAAAATCAGTGTGCTAATTGAGAGAAACATTGGGACATACATGATACTACAAAAAGTTTATAAAAAGGTATGCACGAATCATTGCGCCAATGGAGAAACAGTTAAAGAAAGATACTAAATTTTAGTGGAATGAGGACTCTCGGAAAGGATTGGACACTCTAAAAGAAACAATGGGCACAACACCCATCTTAGTCTTCCTAGATTAGGAAAATACATTCCATGTGCATGTAGATGCATCATCCATAGCACATGGAGCTATTCTGGTGCAGCTAGGAGCAGGGGATTTGGACCATCCTATAGCATTTGCTAGAAAAAAATTGTTATAATTAGAGAAAAACTACAATACTACAGAAAGAGAAGGCCTAGCTATGGTCTATTCACTTTAGAAGTTCAAACGTTACTTAATGGGAAAACACTTTAAAATTTTTATATATCATTCAACCCTCAAATAGCTAGTTAACCAGACAATGTTGGGGGGGAGGATCTATAGATGGCTACTTTTATTTCAGGAATTTGATTTTGAAGTGACATTCAAACCAGGGAAGTTAAATGTAGGACAAGATCACTTGTCAAGGGTAACCAATGGATAAGAACCTACGAACTTGGAGGATAACTTCCCTGATGCGCAGTTATTTTTAGTCTAATTAGTTGATGAATATTTTTCTGACATCATTGAATACTTCATTACAGGGACTGCACCATAAGAATTTAACACCACACAGAGGAAAAATCTGGTAGTCAGAGTTGTAGACTATCAACTGATTGCAGGACATTTATACAAGATGGGCATAAACAACATTCTGAGAATATGTGTACTAGAACATGAAAGGACTAGGATTTTGAAAGAAGGTCATGTTTGAATAGTTGTAGGAAATTATGGAGAAAAATCTACCACATAGAAGGTATTGTGCGCAGGACTATGGTGGCCGACCATTCATAGATATGCTAAGGACTATTTCGAGATATGAGATTTTTTTTAGAGGTATGGTAAACGTAACATAAGGGATGAGATTCCCCTAGGACCATAAGTAACATTGCATGTATTTGAAAAATGGGCAACATAATTTGTGGGACCAATTAACCCAACAACAAAGAGGTTACGAGCAAGGTATGTCATTACTGTGACAAAATACTTAGAAAGATGGGCAGAAGCCGCACCAGTAAAATATTGTAGTGTTGAGACAACATCACACTTCTTGTTTGATCAAGTGATCACTAGATTTGGTTGTCCATGGATTTTGATGAGTGACCAAGGAACTCACTTTATCAAAAATACTATCAAGGCTATGACAAATGAGTTTGAAGTCTATCATCAGAAGAGTACACCATACCATCCTCAAGCAAATGGAATAGTGGAATACTTCAATAAGACCCTATAGAATTCCTTAACTAATATTTGAAATGTCAACAGGGATGATTGGGATTTGAAGATACCGACAATACTATGGGCATACAGGACTACATGAGAAAATTTGATAGGACAAACACCATTCAGATTAGTGTATGGACAGGAAGCAATGGTGCCATTAGAATTTCTAGTACCTAGTCTGTGTGTCACATCAATTACGAACATGATAGAATGAGGCACAGTAAAAGAAGGATAATTCATATGATGGAGATGGAAGAAGATAGGATTTTGATAGGATGTTGGCAAACGGGCAGACCCAGGGTTCATCTCTTAGAGCGCACCAACAAGCCCTGACTACCGGCCCTTTCAGAAACACCTATGAAGTAGATGTAGTCTCACCCGAAGCAGCTATGGGGCGCTTGCAGGATAGATATGTCTACAACCAAGGGGAATATCAAGTGGATCTAATACCAGATCAATACAACATGCATATATCACTTATCAGCTCAGATCTACTCCACACAACTATCTATCAGGTCTAACCTAGTAATGCAATAACAACACATCAAAAGGGAAAAGAATATCACATCAATCTCACGTATGACACAAGATATACGTGGTTCACCCTCTCTCTAGGGATACGTCCACAGAAATGTGATTATAATATATTAAGATGAAGCATACAGTTCTTGTCTACACTCTCATCTAGCAAATCTTGTTTCTTCTCCTCGTTATCTCTTCCCTCCCTACACACCCAACTGAATATCTTACAGTACAGAAGGCTCTCGTACTCAACACTTCTCTCTCTCTCAATATTACTTACTCAATCACAGGACAACAACAATCATAATACCAACAACAGTAACAACAAACCATCCCAGGTCCTTTAGACCTCTATTTATAAATTACAATCACTCATTGACATCTGTAGGTTGAAACCTAGGTGTCTAAACCCTAGATACCAAAACCCTAGGTCAACTTGACCCATGTTTTCAAGGCTTCACCAACCTGTCTACACTTCCTTATTGCACGGTGCTCCAAAGCATCCAACACTGGCTTTTTCCTCTTGCTGAGTTGTCGACAATCCTTCTTCCTTGCTGATTTGTCATCCTTGATCTCCTCGTCCATTGACTTGCTTCCTTTTACTTCGCTCCATCTTTTCTTCTCTTTTTCTCACTTCGACCCAGTAACAATCACTGTATCTTCTGTGCAGTTTTTATTTTTCCTTTTCTTCCTTGTTCTTTGCTAAATTCCATAACCAATGGCCAACAAGCCCCCAACACTCACCTATGACTCATCCCAAGGCACTTCAGATCTGACCTTTCTATTTTACTTCGACTTTGGACTACGCAGTGCAACCTTTTCTTTCTGGTACCCAATTTTAACTGCACCTAGTACCAAAACCCTTTTCCTCAATCTTTTGCTGAGAGATGTGAAGCAGCTGGTTGTCATATTACAACTTTAGTCGGCTCCCATTCACTAATCCTTCCTTCCATTCTCCCTTCAAAGTCTTCAACTGTGTAACTCCTTATTCTGTAACATAGGCGGTCCAAGCCAATGCATTCTGAACTTTCCAGGATGTTTGATGAACTTACTGTCATATACCAATACCAGATCACCTTGCTTAAATGTCTTCTTCTTAATGTGTCTGTCATGGTAGGCCTTCTCTCTTTCCTTTTGTACCTCCTGATGAAATCCTACAACAAATCTGTCTTCCTCTAGTTCAACAATCTCTACAAGCCTCTCTCAAACAGTTCTAGTGTCATCCATATCTGTAAAGGAAACAATTCTTAGGCTTGGTACCAAATATTCCATTGGGACAACGACTTCGAGACCATATACCAACTTAAAATGTGTCTGCGTTGTTAGCTTCTTGCAAGTGGTTCCATAGGATGATATTACTGTTGGTACTCTTAAATCCCAATCATCACTGTTCACACTGCAAATCTTCGTCAGTGTTGTCTCTGAGATCTTGTTGAATGCTTCCACTATCCCATTTTCTTATGGATGATAAGGTGTTCTCTTCTGATGGTTGACTGCAAATTCCTCAGTCGGGGCTTCAACTATTTTATTTATGAAATGTGTGCCTTGATCACTCATAAAGATCTTTGGGCATCCAAACCTGGTTAGGATGTCATCAAATATGAAGCATGCAACTGTAGTTGCACTAAATTCCTTAACTGCTCTTACTTCGGCCCATCTGGTCAAATATTTTGTCGCAGTAATGATGTACCTTGCTCTTGAGTGCTTGCTTGGTGGGCTTATAGGTCCCACAAAGTCAATGGCCCATTTCTCAAATGCTTGTAGGGTCAGATGTGGTGCTAATGGAATTTCATCTCTTCTGGATGGTTTCCAAACTCTTTGGCATATATCGCAGGCTCTGTAATAGTCTTTAGCATCTCTGTGTAAGGTAGGCCACCAAAGGCCAGCTCTAAGAACCTTCTGTGTAGTTTCTTTCCCTACATATTGTCCTCCTTCAATGCCTTCATGAGCTTCTGTGAGGATAGATATAACTGAGAAGTCTACAGCATGTACTACTAGTTCTTTCTTCTAGAGAATTGTATATTCATTCGGTTCCATTCCTGTTGACAAGAACTGGACTATCTTTACAAAGTGGTCATCAATATTTTGAATGGCCAATAACTCTGCATCTGGTAGTGCATCCTCCAAACCGGTCGTCTCTTCGCCATGTTCCAACCTTGACAAGTGGTCAGGACCTTTGTTCATTCTTCCTGGTTTAACTACGATCTCAAAGTCATATTCATAAAATAGCAGAAGACATATGCATAATCTCTCCACCAACTTTTTCTTGTTGACTAGGTATTTCAATGCAGAGTGATCAGTAAACATTTTAAAGTGTCCTCCCAACAAGTAGTGGTGAAATTTTTGTAGTGCATACACCATATCTAATCTCTCTCTCTCTGTGGTGGTATAATTAATCTCATTTGTAGATAGTTTCCTTCTAGAGAAAGATAACGGATGGTCAATATCTCCTTCCCCAGGTTGTGATAACAATGCTTACTAAGGCAAGAGAATATGCATCGGCATGCACATGAAACTCCTTGCTCCAATCTAGGAAAACCAGAATAGGCGCAATAACCATTTTATGTTTCAGTGTGTCGAAGCTCTGCTGGAATTCTTCTATCCAACCGAACTGATAGTCTTTCTTCAAAATCTTCTCCATGGGTGTCGTAATCTGGGCTTATCCTTTAATAAACTTCTTGTAATATCCAGTATGTCCCAACGCATTGTGCAGCTGTTTGACTGAAGTAGGGGGTGGCAGATCAACTATAATGACAATTTTAGATGGGTCTACTAGGAATCCCTGCTTGCATACAATATGACCTAATAACACTCCAAACGGTGATAATAAGATGCATTTCTTCAAATTCAAGGCAATTTGACACTACCTGCATTTGTCCAACATTATCCTTAGACATTCAATATGATTTTTCAATAAGCTAAAAATAGTCCAATCGTTAAAATATGCTTCTAGGAATTTATGCAAAAACTCCTTGAATTCTTCGACCACCACCCTGGAAAATATGGTTGGGGAATTCTTCAATCCAAATGCCATCACTGAATACTGGTAGGATCCACATTCTGTTGCAACTGTGGTATTATGGTGATCTTCCTTGGCAATCCAAATATGATGGTATCCTGAAATTCCATCTGTAAAATAATATACCTCTTGGCCTCCCACATTATCTAACACTTCACCAGTGAATGGTGTAGGGAAGGGGTCATCCCAACAGGCATCATTCAGCTTCCTGAGATCTATGCAGATCCTAATCTCTCCTATCTTCTTTTCTTGTACCACCATAGGGATAATCCATTCTGACTCTTCAACATGTTTTGTTATCACTCCAAGAGTCACTCCCAGACTGAAAATAAGAGTAATCTTGGTAACATAGAAATGTAAATGGATTAAAATAGTTTGAATAGGTGGATCATCAAGACAAGAGTAAAAAGGAGGACATCAGACTGTTGCAAATACATTCCATTGGGCATGGAGTCACAACATCCTACAAATCAAAGGAAATCAAGTCGCCTACCAGACAAAAGTCTTATGAAAATGTGGATAGAAGAATAAAAGGTAAACAAAGAGAAGAATAACCACATAACATAGATCCTTTCTGTAATATAGATTGAAGAGTGATTGAACAATAATCTGTGATTAACAAGAAATTGCCATAAATCCTTTGCAGCTCATGAATTAATTAACCAAAGGAAGCTTTTGATATTCAAAATATGTAAATATTGTTCAAGCACGATGACAAGACAAAATGATAACAAATAACACAAATTCTGATAAGAAACTCTCATGAATCTCTAATGGCATAATTGCTAATTACAACAGGCCCTCAAGCTTACAATTGAGAAAATAAATTGTTCCTCTAGCTCTCTCCTCTCTTGTATCATGAATCCAACCTCTTATCCTCAAGAAATATCCTTAATTAAATAGAAAATAGCATCCAAATAACCTTAGTATTTCAAATTCCATCTCCTCCATTGGATTATAATCCTTGGAGATAGGTGACAACAATCAAAGAGACAAAAATCCAACAAATTGGTAATTTTCAGGAATTTGTTGGAAGTCATTAATAAATTGTTTCCACCTCATGCACGAGGCCTTTTATGGAGCTAAATATTAGGTGAATATGTCCCTTGACACCTAAATTATCCTTGAGAATCCATTTGAATCCTCCTTGATAGGTGGCAACCTCCGAACAAGGAGAATATCAAAAACCATGACCGCTACAGGAAATTAGGTAGTGCTGATGTAAAACAGTTTGTAGTGCCACTTATATGTCTAATATCTATGAAACCATAATAAATTTTGAAAAACTGAGAGAGGTTTTTGTTATTTTGAATGTTATGAACAAAAACATCCTCCATTTTTCAAAAATAACGTCTCAATTGTTCATAATCCAAGTTTCAAGTTAGTGACTCAAAATTGGTAAAATAACTCTGCACAATTCGTTTTCTGCCAGAATTTAGGAAGTGAATTTAGGTATCACCTGCCTGTGTGTCTGCGTGCAATTTGGTAGCATAAATACATGGGTGATTTTGATGCTTGAAACCTTGTGAGAGTGTTTTCAATTCTTTTTCTTGACACTTGGCACCTTAACCAATCTTGTGATAACAGGTTCTATAATTCTTGCTTCCAACATTTTGTCGAGCTCAATCTTCACTTTCTCCTTATGTTTAGGGTTCAATATGAAGGGTCTCTTTTTGAATGGTCTTTCATATGGTTTCAAAGAGATCCTCATCTCTCCCATAGGCCCTTTAATTCCCTTAATATCAGTAAAATTGGTCGAAAAAAAGTCATGATATTCATGCAGTAGCTCTGTGATTTTGTTAATAGTAGCAACATCCTAGTAATCTCCAACATTTGCAAGCTTCAGTTTCTTCTCTGTTCCAATGTTGAACTTATTAATATTGATTGGTTGTCCAATGAATGGTAGCTGAACTCCTGGTCCTTCCACATCTCTCTGGCCTTCTGTTTATTCGATGTTCACCTTCCTTGGATCATCGTCTTCATCAACATTGATGTTGCAACAACCATGCAGTTTCTGGAGAGTTTCAGTACATTCATCCTCTTCTTGTTATAAAGGGGGGAAAGAGGCCTCCTCAAATACGTTTTGTCTTACAATATGTAATTCTTTATCTTCTGAATGATATTGACTGTTAAATAAGAAGGTGGTTACAAAGTTCTGAGTCATACCTTCCCAATTTGCAGTGATGAGGCATAGCTCCGCTTGAAGGTACCAATTTATAGGGGTCGTTTCTAGTGTGTTAATGAACTTGTGCACCCACTTCTCTTGAGGAATGGTTCTCTAAGATTACTTGCAACTTCTCACATGGTCCTTTGGGAAGCTTCGACCTATGTACCAAACTTCGCAGCCTTCTACTTGTGCTAAGAACTGCGTGGTCATCAGGGTACGACACTGTACCCATTCTATAATGTTGTTTTTGTGTGTCGCCCACCATCTTGCTGTTGTTTCTTTCAAGGCCTCATCCATTGCGAACAATATTTTTTGAGTTGGTATGCTTGCTTCGAATTCCGACAAGAAAGTTTCTAAAGGATTCAGACCATCAAAGGTGGGAAAGTTACTTACTGTTGTGCCGATCCAGCAAACATCTCTGGTTAATCTAGAACATGTCCTTGTAGATACTTCATGCATTTTGATTTGCTAGTTCTCCAATGCTTCTTCTGAATCTGATGAACATGCATTGTCACGTCACCAGCTTAGGTTTCCATCGGTTGTAGGATTAATGTAATACTATTGTCTGGTTGTTAGTTTGTATATGTTTTCCAGTTCATAAGAGCGGTCTTCTTCTCTTATGGGTTCTTTGTATCGCTGACCTTCATCTGTATATAAAGGTGAAATGACTGTAAGGCCATCTCTTTCAAACATCATACGTCTTTTATTTAAATCAACCACAGTGGAATTATTGAAAGGCCAGTCAATTCCGAAAAGCTAAGGGTAAGGGCAACTATCATCAACTATCTCAATTACCTCAAAATCTACAAACATTCTTACTCCATCGATTTCCACGGGGACATACTCCAATATACAAAAGGGGCTTACTACCTAACCTCATCTCTCCCATATTCCCTTTAATTCCCTTCATATTAGTAAACTTGGTCAGAAAAAGTCATGATATTCATGTAGTAGCTCTGTGATTTTGTCAATAGTAGCAGCATCCCAGTAATCTCCAACATTTGCAAGCTTCTGTGTCTTCTTTATTCCAATGTTGACCTTCTTAATCTTGATTGGTTGTCCAATGAATGGAAGCTCAACTCCTGTTCCTTCCACATCTCTTTGGCCTTATGTTTCTGCAATGTTCACCTTCCTCGGATCATCGTCTTCATCAGCATTGATGTTGTAACAGCCTTGCAGTTTCTAGAGAGGTGCAGTCTATTCATCCTCTTCTTGTTCTAAAGGGGGGCTAGAGGCCTCCTCAAATACTTTTTGTATTACAATTTGTAATTCTTTATCTACTGAATGATATTGAATGTCAAATAAGAAGGTGGTTACAAAGTTCTGAGTCATACCTTCCCAATCTGCAGTGATGAGGCGCAGCTCCACTTGAAGGTACTAGTTTATAGGGGTCGTGTCTAGTGTGTTAATGAACTTGTGCACTCGCTTCTCTTCAAGAATGGTTCTCCAGGCTTCCTCACAACTTCGCACATGGTCCTTTGGGCGGCTTCGACCTGTGTATTGAACTTCATAGCCTTCTACTTGTGCTAAGAACCACGTGGTCATCAGGGTATGACAATGTACCCATTCTGTAATGTTGTTTTTGTGTGTCCCACACCATCTTGTTGGTGTTTCTTTCAAGGCCTCATCCATTCCCAACAATATTTGTTGTGTTGGTACACTTTCTTCGAATTCTGACAAGAAGGTTTCTAAAGGATTCAGACCATCAAAGGTGGGAAAGTTACTTACTTTTGTGTCGATCCAGCGAACATCTCTAGTTAATCTAGCACATATCCTTGTAGAGACTTCATACATTTTGCTCTGCCAATTTTCCAATGCTTCTTCTGAATATGATGAAGATGTGTTGTCACTTCATCAGCTTAGGTTTTCATTGGTTGTAGGATTAATGTAATCTTGTTGTCTAGCTGTTAATTTGTATATGTTTTCCAGTTCATAAGCGTGGTCTTCTTCTCTGATGGGTTTTGTGTATCACTGACCTTCATCTGGATATAAAGGTGCAATAACCGTAAGTCCATCTCTTTCAAATGTCATACGTCTTTTCTTTAATTCAACCACAATGGAATTATTGAAAGCCGAGTCAATTCCTAACAGCGCAGGGTAAGGGCAGCTATCATCAACTATCTCAATTACCTCAAAATATACAAACGTTCTTACTCCATCGATGTCCACAGGGACATGCTCCAATCTACCAAAGGGGCTTACTGCTTGCTGATTAGCCATCCTAAGCCTGATAGGGGAATAGATCAACTTCAGTTTTCCCATCAGTGCCCAAGTTTGTTTCATCATGACATTAACCTCCGACCCTATGTCAAGGACCACATAGTCTATATCATATTTTCCTATCTGAGCATTCAAGCATAGTTCCTTATTTGTCCTTCTCTTCTTGGATAGTTGATGTATTTCTTTATTCAGTAAAGGATCTATCCTTCCTATCTCATAGTGTCTGATTAAATTTTGTATCTCCTATACAACACTCTCATATTGAATCAAATTAATACAAGTATATAAAAATTCCATGAGCTTGCTTACCTCTTGTCCCTCTTTTGGCGAAGCAGACTGATTGAATGCCAAAGGAATTCCATATTCTCTTACTTCTGGTCGTGTCTTCCTTGGTCTCCTTTGAAGTCTTTTCTTACCTCCTCAAATATTTGTCTTTATTTCTGTGCATCAAAGGTTTGGGTCTTCTCTGTAGCTTTCCTGACTCTTGAGTCTTTTGTAGTCTTTCCTTGGGTTAGTCTGTCTTCTCCTGTAACAACACCTCCTCTAGTGATAACAATGACTCTGGGTTCTTCTCCGTGAGGTTCAACATATATAAGTTGCACTTGCGGGTTCTGTTGAGGTCCTTATCTTTTCTGAAGCTTATCTAGCAGCACAGGACAATCCTCTATACGTGTTCGAAGGAACTCCAGTAGCTGCAGGTAGTGCAAGGGTTCTGACAGTCCCTTGCTAAGTGTTCTAGTTATGTGCAATTGTAACAGATGATTTATCCTTGGCCTCGATCCATACCTCCTCCTCCTCCTCATCCTCTGAATCCACTATGAGGATTGAAGTTTCCTCTCCTAGAGGAGTTATACTGCGTCGTGTTTCCTTATTTCTATACTTTGCCTTGAATTTTGTATATGTATCTTGACCTTTTGTGCATGAGGTCATAAGCCCTACAATCCCTATCATCATGCCCCATAGACTTACAGAATTTTCTATACAAATTTGTAGGTGTCTGAACATATTTTTTCATGTAATAACACTCACCAAGGCGATATCTATTTATGCATACCTTACACCATGGTAGGGTGACTTGTTTCAAAGGGCTCAGAGCTCTAGAGGCCAAGTATTCATGAAATAGGGGATAGTGTTTCGTTTCATGGCCTTCTAATCTGCATCTGACACACCATATGTCTTCTATTTTATCTTTTCCCTTGTCTTTCTTCATATCTTCGACCTGCAGAGACAAAATGGTGAGCTGACTCAATATTTGACTCATACCTGAGCTAGATTCTCCAATAAGGGTTGATTCTAACTTCATGGAGATCTCCAATGCCTTAGCCTATGAAGTAATCTTATATTGCATAAGAGGAAATCCAATATGTGGTAAGAGGGAAACAATAAACCATTCTTTGTTCTGCTCATCTGGGATCTGAAAAGTCAATCGACATGTTGAGGTTTTGAATCTCTGATCGAATTCCTAAATAGGTTTGGCTACCTTCTACTTGATCTCTTTCATCTCTGTAATACATTGTGACTCTGACTTGGGTTTCTTGAACTCAGGAATCAATGCACTCTTGATCTCATTCAGCGGCTTAGGCTATGCAAGTCCTTGGACAAGCTTCATGTACCAGCTCAGTATGTGATCCCTTAGGGTAGTACTAAATTGAGTTATTTTAACAGCTTCGTCGGTGACATTCTTAATATTCCATACAGATTCACATAGGAACCAGTGTTGATCAGGGTCTTTAGACCCATCTCCCCTAAAAACAAGGAGCCTCATATCTTCTTCCATAGATCTTCCTAGGGTTCCTGACTAAGTATGTAGTGGACTACTAGTGACAGTTCTTTGAATGCTCTGTGGCTTGGATTACTCTAATTTCTTAATGCTACTGAATCATAGGAGGGATAGTAGTACTTACTTCAGTAGTCTACACAGTTCCTAAAGTTTCTGGATCTTTCCGGCAAGGCTCTTCATCTTTCCCTTCCTCTACCCTAGCGGGTTATGAATGCTCTTCGTCCATTAGATCTGCCTCTTCTCCACTATAGAAACCCTCGTCTCTGTAATTCTTCTTAAATAGGTTTGGAAGATGAACTTCTCTGAATGCTCTCCCACTGCGCGTATGTCTAGCCTCTGTGTCGCTATCACTGTTTGAATTTTTGAACATTAGATTTTTCAAATCTGACCAATATATTGTATCTTCAAGATGTTCTTCTCATGCAATAACATCTTGATCCTCAACTTCAGAAAATGTAAAAATTTTCCTCTGGGTCGCTTGAAGAAATATCTCTTGTCTTGGCTATATGAGTCTACTTTGTCACCAACAAAGTTGGTGATGTACCCTCCAATGGTGCTATCAAATAAGTGATCTAATACTCTTGACACGACGTTATCAACTCTCTTGACCTTCTTGATCATCGTCGACGTCCAAACCACAGGAGGTCTAGATCTGATCTCAAAATGGGTATTTTCTAACCTAGCTAACTACTCATATAGCTCCTGATGGATTCCTTCAAAGAAAATCTTGTGTATATCAGTAGAGATATATCTCTCCAACCAATCCTCTGTACTAAGATTAGGGTTCTTGTTCTAGGCTTCAGCGAAGTCCTTTTCTTGATTTTCTATCCAATTTTGAATTTTTGTCTTTGAGGAAAACCACCTTGACATTCCCTCAAGAATAATATGGTCCCGACAACGAAACCATTTGTTGGCACAGGGGCAAACCCAAGGTTCATCTCGTAGAGTGCACCAAAAATCCCTAAGTACCAGCTCTTTCGACAACACCTGCAAAGCAGATGCATTCTCACCCGAAGCATCTATGGGGAAGTTGTAGGATAGAGATGTCTACAACCAAGGGGAATATCAAGTGGATCTAATACCAGAATAATACAGCATGCATATATAACTTATCATCTCATATCTACTCCACACAACTATCTATCAGATCTAGCACAGTAATGCAATAACAGTACATCAAAAGGGAAAATAACATCACATCAATCACACGTATGACACAAGATATATGTGGTTCACCCTCTCTCTAGGGGTACGTCCACAGAATTGTGCTTATAATATATTAAGATGAAGCATACAGTTCTTGTCTTCACTCTCAGCTAGCATATCTTCTTTCTTCTCCTCACTATCTCTCTCCTCCCTGCGCACCTAGCTGCAGGGTTGATGTTCACACCTAGCTGAAGATCTTACAATGTAGAAGGCTCTCGTACTCATCACTTCTCTCTCACTCAATATTAATTACTCAATCACATGACAACAACAATCATAATACTAACAACAGTAACAACAAACTATCCTAGGTCCTTTAAACCTTTATTTATACATTACAATCACTCATCCACATCCTTAGGCTGAAACCTAGGTGTCAAAAATCTATATACCAAAACCCTAGGTCAACTTGACCCGTGTTTTCAGGGCTTCGCTAGCCTATCTTCCCTTCCTTCTCACGCGGTGCTCCAAAGAATCCAACAATGGCTTTTTCTTCTTGCTCAGTTGTCCACTATCCTTCTTCCTTGTTGATCTTTCATCCTCGATTTCCTCATCCATCGTCTTTCTTCCTTTTTCTTTGCTCCATATTTTCTTCTCTTTTGCTCGCTTCAACCTAGTAACAGTCACTATGTCTTCCACGCAGTTCGTATTTTTCCTTTTATTCCTTTCTCTTCGCTAACTTCCATAACCAAGGGCCAACACAGGATTTCACCAAGAAGTACAGAAAGAAAGAGATAAATCTTGGCATGATAGACATATCAAGAGAAATAGTTTCAAGGAAGGAGATCCAATCTTGATTTATGATAGTGATTTTTTTCAACATCTAGGGAAATTTATAATGCATTGGTTGGGGCCATACGAAGTGAAGATTGTCACAGATGAGAGATTTGTATTGCTGAAATATTTGCAAGGAAAAGAACTGAAAGGAATGATCAATGGGAGTCTGTTGAAACTATACAAGGACAGTCGACTCCCTATTACTTAAAAAGTTACATCACAATAAGAAAATATTTACATAGTGTATTATAGTAGAAACTAAGTTAGAGAAAAATGAGAAAAATAAATACAAAAATAGAAAAGACAAAAAATACAAAAAAGCTGGAAAATACAACGCACAACAAAAAAGGGACTCAATGTGATGAAAGAAAAAAGGAATATCCACGCAAAATATACAGGTGATACACTTCACACTAAATAAATACTATAGTAGAAATACACCACACACTCGAGACGCTCAGCGCGCTAGAAAAGGGACCAACGGTCAGAAAAAGAGGAAATATGAAAAATGATGGTTATGAAAAAAAGGCACCAAATGGAGACATTTATGAAATTTAATGGAACGTATGAAAATAGATTTATTGCAATAATCGCAACCAAGGAAACTTCTCCGATAAGCTTCCAATAATTTATGACATGCTCTATATAAAGGGGAAATGGGGCAAAATATAACTTATTATGAAATTGAAAACTTGCAGAGATAGAGAGCACATAGAGAAAAGACCAATAGATGAGTGCATAGTGAAGACCAGTCGAAGCCATTCAGAAAAAACCAACCAGTACCCATGATGGCATCACCAAATATGGGTGCATCGAGCCAAGTAATGAGGAAAACCTGTAGCAGGGTTAGAGGGCCTCAAGAAACCAGCGAGGTCGAGCCAGAAACAACACAAAGGGGGGAATTCATCGATGTCGACACAATTCCCTCACCACATGAAGAACCAACAATCTTGACACCAGTGGAGGAAGAAACACGAGACCCAACAACAACTACCATGGACATCGATCTACAAGAAAGAGTGCAGGGCCGACAGGCCGAAGACGTAGGAAACCCATGGAGAATTGTGAGGTCCAAAGGAGCCCGTGGAGGAAATGGGGCCACCATAGTACAAATAGAAGCTACCACACCAAGAAAACCATATAGAGAAGGGTCAATGCAGCTGTAGGAGGGTCTGGTGGAAGATATTACTAGATACCTAGAATCTGACATCGATTAAAGACAAATGGAGGCTAGGACCTCCAGTGAGCTGCCAAGAAGAAATGACAAACAACCCATGGCGCAGTCACTATGCTGACATACTGACGCAACAATAGTCCTACCACACATTCCTGAGGGGGTGCAGGTCACACCTAACCTTCTAGGATGCATGGAAAGACTGCGGTACTCAGACCAAGACATGGCCAATGATGGAAAATTCTCATATTTTGCACAACAAGTATACCTTGGTAACATAGTCACATGCCCCTTTGGTGACCCAATTTTGTAGCCAAAATAATGGGTAGCTAGCCTGGCCAACAAAAACATTTTAAATATGCTATAAATTCCCCACTTCGTCAGGGGTAAAGAGGCAAACAACTCCGTCAAGAAGTTGATGGCTATCCTGCATGGAGAATTCTTATGGCTGTAGGAGCCTGTGTAAATAGACATAGAACGCATTGCCTTCATGACAAGTCTTCCAACTATGGGAGAGAATCTTGTGTAGTACCTGGATGATAAAAAAGGAGAAATCCATGGCCGAGGAAATGAAGAAAACATACGACACTGAGAGGGGCTCGTGCGGTATCATTATAAAGAGGATTAGCGATGCAGCGATGTTAATGACGACCAAACTCATGGCCTGCAAGGTGCTCCAAAAATTTTGTAAGGAGGAAGTCCCTTCCAGGGTCGTCATAGTTGCAACACAGTGCACCAATGGCACTTTGCTCATCTGGCCCCCCTACTTATTGAACTTGTTCCTCGATGATTGCAAAGACACACAAGACTTGGAAACATAGTTCCACTACTCATGGTTGATTATGTTGATTCCATTAATCGGGTAGAAGGAGTCCCTGCACTCTCATTTTTGTGAGTGGATAGGTCGATGTCGTGCAACGCATTTCACATCCATGGGGAGCAACCTGGACCCCAAAAATAGAAGTTCCAACACATGTACATTTTCCAGGTACTTCAATGAAATACAAGAGAGTATTGAAAATACTTGGAGAATTACTCCATACATGGTTGCGCAGTTCAAGGACATAGCCAACTTCAAAGTGTCAAGGCACAATATGTGGATCCAAGTGCCCAGGGATCTGGGCAAGGAGTGGCTACAATTAAGATACTACGTCATGGAAGAAGACATAGAAATGGCCATGAGATATTGACATGATGACTGGAAGATTCCATTATTAACTCAAGAAGTACCTAAGGGTATGGAGGTAGGCGTGGGGTCAACTAAGACACCTGCAGGAGATAAATTTGTTCCAAAAAATACAAAACCATCTCAGAATTTGACGCAACAAAAGAAGGGGAGTGTGCCAAAAAAATATCCACAGGAAGGAAAAATGGATACTGCCCCAACAACAAGAGAACAAGGAATGGGGGATACAACAACACAATAAACCCCCTCGACATCCACCCCATAGGAAACAATGCAACCCAATAGACCAATCATACATACCGGGGGTTCGTGCAAGAAGGCCAAGGGGCACAAGTAACTACCTGAATATGCGATCATAGAGGACGATGCTAACTTTGTGGAAGAAAAATTATAGGAACATGCAATTGAGGAGTTTGAAGATTCCTAGCACTGAAGGGGTCGAATTTAGGACAAGCTGGCCGATATAAGGTAGGTCCTAGAACATATCAAAGGATAAAATAGACCTGGAAGAGGGACAAAGTCATTCCTAGCAAGAATAGAAGCAAAGGCAAGGGCCACATCAAACGAGCAGGATACCATCCAAACTATAGCGTAGGAGAGCGCAACCTTCACAGTTACACCCAACATGCAGGATATGGATGAAATGATAGCCCAAACACAACTGAAGGATCTGGCGCAAGTAGATTTGGTACTGGAAAGGACACCAACCAAGGCACTGTACCATCTTCAAGTCAGTGTCACATAGGAGGTGAATTCATGTGCATTAACAGACACAACAGACTTGCAACATATAAATAATGGAAAGGAATCATTAGAATTGGTAGTCGAGCAGGTCAAGCTTGAAACCAAGGAAGAAGAGGAATGCATAGATAGGCTAGAGTAGGGATTGAATGTAACATATAACCGAACCCAAACAACATGCATGCGTCAGAGAGTAGCCCATAGAAGAAGTTCAACCTCATTGCATAGAAAATCGACCAATAAAGGAAAGAGATTGAAGCGATAAAAGAGAATTTCAATCCTATGACCCCACCTAAGGTCCGAGAAAAGAGGAAAACCAAAGTTTCACTCCGAGTAGCAGAGATGGAGAAACAAGTCAAGACAACAAAAAAATATTTTGAGAAAGTAGCGCAGCTTTGGAGAACGTCAGAGGAAGATCAGCAGGACCAGTAGTGGGACCAAGAGGAAGAAATATTAAGCACAACAATCAAGGACCTCAAGAAGAGGAAAAATACGATGAGCATTACTGAGCATCTGAAAGGGACGCAGGATATGAAGAAGCTATAGTCAAAGTTAAAATCTATGCAGACATAGAAGCATGAACGATAGGCCCATATGGAACCTCTCCAAGAGAAAGCAGTGGAGATAATCATGAAGTTGGAGGAGGAAAATAAGAACATGGCAAAAACACAGGCAAAGTGCATGATAATCATACAAGAGGAGTTCACAACACAAGCACTAGAGGCGCTGACAAAAAAATCTACGCAGATCCAAGACAAAGTTAGGGAACTTACACACAAGCTCCACATCCTAAAAGAGGCTATCGAGGGAGCACACAATGCCTAAGTGGCTTGGGATGATCCACATGTCAGTGTTGGGGGACTGTTGGGCATAGGCCTATTTTTTAGGAGATGTTATTTTTGGAGGAAAAAACACAGAATGAAGAAAATTACAGTTGGAATGAGAAGAAGCACGTAAAGCATGCAAGGCATGCATGCATGGAAACCCAACCACATTATGGTTAGGGTTTTTGTAAGACATTTTAATGGATGAGAATCCAAGAATAAGGATAAATAAGTACATAAGAGGTCTAGGTCAAGAGAGAAAAAAGGAGGATAAAGAGAGAGAGAAGAGTGGAGCATGTTAGAGAAGACTGATTTTTACGTAGCTATAAGATCCAATAACGTTTTGTAAGTTATTGAGTTGTAGGAGAGTTTATAAAATAGATCTTGAGGGTTATATCAAAGGTTGAGGATCCTTGTGCGATCTAGTCAACCTAAAGGGGATTGGGGAATCTATTTTGTGGTTGTATGATCAGAGATTGTAGTGCACACGATGCCATATATTACATAACCATAATAAAAGAGCATAAGAGACAGATCTTTGGGGATGTATCCCAGGAGGGGATGAACCATGGTAACACCTATGTTATGTGTTGTACTTGATTGTACATTTCCTTTCTGCAAATAATTTTAGACTATGAATGAATGAATGGATAATTTTGTGATATCTATTATATTCTAGATCTGGTAGGATGCATGTATAGATTTAAAAAGATGAATGGATAGTAAGAATATCAGGAAGAACAACTGGATAAAGTCCTAAGAAGATGAAATACAATCCCAGATCCCCACTCTTTCCTAGACTGCAAGCATCCGATCATTGCAGTCACCCATATAACTATCTTGGGTGAGACTGTGTAGTACACTTTGTGTGTTGTGTCGCCTTCTGGTTTACTAGAAGGGTCGATAGTTGTAGAGGGATTTGTTGGAAGCATTTTTTATATATGAACCTGGCTCATCCCAAGAGTAGGAAGAGAGAGTAATAACCAACATAGGGTCTAAAGCATCCTAGAAAAAAATTATCGTGAAAATGCCAAGATGACTTGAAACTTATTTCACAATTCAATATTTGCTAATCCATTTTTCACACTGACACTTTCTCTCAATTCTTTCTCTTTTCATACTTTTTCATAACCATTCATGAAGGGACATGTCCATTAATTAAATAATTATTTCCAAATACCATGGGAAAAACCCCAAATCCATGGGTTTGAAACCACCATTTCAGTTTTTACGTTTTCTCATGCACATTATATATATAAGAAATGTTGTGTGTATTGTAATGCCATAATATGACATTAATGACATCATTAATATTTTGACATTAGTGACAATAATTACAACATTCTTCATTAGTTGTATAATCTATCCATAATTACAACAAGAAGTCAGGAATAACTTGAAAGAACCTAGAAATTTATTTCTCATGAAGAAGAAATAGCTATATCTCATAGAAAAAAAATACAACAATAGAATCATGAAAGTTGGAATCATAGAAAGGCCGCTTCATGAGAAGTAAAATCAAGATTCTTGAAATTCATCAAGAAACCCAAGATTCAACATATGAAATTGTAAGTGTAGAAACCATGGATGAATGAGAAGACAAAATAAATAAAGTTCCTAATAATTAAAGAATATAAAATGACAGACAAATAAATCCAAGAAGAAGACCTAGATCCAGTCCTCTCAACTTAAGAGGAGAAAAACATTAGTTTCCTACTCTCCCTAAAGGTATTTTACCTGTCTTCACAAATTATGGGATTATGGATCCAAAAATTCATATGGATCAATTCCTTACCATCTATGACATCAATTTTATTGAATATCATGATGCGATGGTGGGTGTTTTTCTTTGAACTTTGATAGGCCCGACCTATGATTGTTACATTTCTCTCCAAACTAAGCCAATTGGATCCTTTGATGATATGGAAGATAAGTTTATGAACAAATATTCCCAGCCAATTTAATATCATACTTTACTCACTCGATTCACTCAAATATATATTGAAATGAGTGAATGGATAAAAGATTTCAAGTTTTTTTTAAGACTTTAAATGAAATTATAGAAGAGAAACATCCAAATCTTCTTGTTATATTTGGGTTCTATAAGAATGAAATTCCATCAAATGTTGATTTTGCAATAAAATTTGCACAAATCACAACATTAAATGAGGCAATGAGAACATCAACTGAGATGGAAGGGTATATGTTGGAAAGTAATATCGATCCATAGATCATTATTGGAAGAGTACAAAGATTGATGAAATGTTTCTCAGTATCATCCCAAATCCCACATACCTCAAGATAAATTGAAGAACAAAGAGTTGTAGGGGGGATTTTCAAGGCCAACCCCCTAATGTGAGAAACATTGCTAAAGTTGCTAAAAACACCCATTAAAAAATAGAGATTGCTCAGTTAAGAATATCTATTCGAAAAATGAAGAATGAGATAATCTAGCTCAAAATACATGAAAATATCATTCCACCATGTCAATATGCGAGAATGTTTTCATAAAATGAAAGAGAAAGAAATTACAAACTATAAGAAATGAAGAGGAAAAACCTAGAGCTGCTCGAGTTCCAAATAAAAATGTTGTTGTGCTAGAAGAAATTGAAGAAGATGAAGTTTTTATTAAAGGAAATGATCCATTCAATCAAGAATTGATCAATGATCAAGATCAATATCAAATATTAGAATCAATCCAAATGGAAAAAAAATTGTCATATTTTGATATCCTTGATGAGAAAGAAGAGTACATTATTTTTACATTCTCATTGAAATACATTTCAATATATGAAGGACATTGAAGTTGTAAAAGAGCCTTTTTCTAGAGCCTAGTCAGAATTAAGGAAAGTTTTAATGATCCATACTTATCTAAAAGTATAGAAACATCCATTTTTACTAATTATTAAAATACTAATTATAAAATGTTTGGTGATATTCCTTTTTAATAGAAGATTCGTAAAGTTGGTATTAGAGTAAAAATTGTAATCTTTGAATAACAAAATTTTTAAAAAATAGCATTATTATTATTAGTGAATAATTATGTTAGAATGTTATTATCATTATAATATATGAAAAATACATAATTATTCAAATTGGAATCACTTGACTGATCATATTTCAATATTTTTGTTTCTAAACATGTTTAATCAACATATTGTATCTTTTTGGACAATAAAAAATTCACTTGGAAGAATAGTTAAACATTATATGGCATTAATGACTATAATTTTTTGCAATCACAATCCAAATTAAATGATTTCATAAAAGTAAATCTAAACATTATATGACAACTATAAATTTAAATGAATGACACAACTCATATTTAACTTAAATCTAGAGAAACCATTAACAATGTTAATCATTAGCATACTCATAATACATTGTATTAATAAAAAGTAAAAACCACAACATTATATGTAAAAAATAATATACATAAGTGATATACATATGAATATACATGTCAAACATACATCTCAACAAAATATGCAAAAAACATGTCATATATGCATCTCAAGTCAAATATAAAACAATCAATATACATTTCAATCAATGTCACTCTTAATTGGTGGCTCGACTACTGTAAATCAGATTATTGGACATCCTCTCCAATTCAACTCCACATATGGGTATTGTACAATATTGAGGACATGATTGTCCTACCAATAAATCACATACATCCCTACCGTACG
>JZKD02S2017955.1:117444-138787 GCA_000966675.3 Picea glauca | reverse complement strand
AAAAATAGTGTAAATAACTCTGATGCGGATGGGAAGAATCTTGTGCCATGTAAATTGGCATGATAGTGATCTATTCCAAAACAAACCTATCTCAAAAAAACATCCAACCACCTAATCAATTGGGACCTATGCATTAAACTATATACATAATACAACAAAGAGAAACTATTACATTTCCCATAAAAGTTATATTGTGACAGTGCTAAGAGAATAAGACACAAGCACCTAACCTCATATCTACCAAGTGAATGTATCCACAGCTGGCCACCAGGAACCTAGAACTTTGTAGAGGAATGAACCTATGGTTGGAAATATCTTTGCGTATATGCCAATTGGGTATCTCCTGCAACACCATCTGGTAGCTCAAGAAAATGAGGAAAATCCTCCCCCTACTAGACAACCCAATGATGAAATAAACATCCTCCTCTATGGGATGATGCCATAGATCAAGACCGACCCTAAACCCCTATCACCCATGATCCCAACAATGGATCACCTACTGTAACAACAAAGAGTTCCCCTTGAGGGATGTACACTCCTGATAAATCTTGAGGCCAACATCCATCAAAAGGGCATGTGTCATTTTTGAAATAGGCTGAGGGAACAACTCCCTCTCCCTCTCCCTAACCTCCCACTCATGCACAAATGTGCACGTTTCAACCTGTTATTGGTGATGTTGCTCCTCCGCTCATCTTCGAGGTCTACGATTGACATACAAATATTTTTAGGCACATATATAGAACAAATAAATTGAAATTATAAAACACACACATATATAAATAACTTGTATTTAAAAAAATCTAAAATTAATTTTTTTTGCAAAAAAATCTAAAAAATAATCGATGCACGTAAAACAAAACCTATGCCCTGCCAACGATGCTCTATATCAGGCAAATAGCATTGCCATGCGGTGTTTTTTATAACATGCACTGATGTTCCAATTTTCTTGTTGCACCACCACTTATTTTAGCGGTGTGTCCCATAAGATGCATCACACCATTAAATTGTGAAATAATCATCCTGGTGTCATGCTCTTTACAACACCAATGTGTTTTTTCCACCTAAAGGAATTGCTAGGTTGAATTATTTCATTGCAAATTATGAAGTGCAATGTGTTAATATGAATGTATCAGTGCTACTATGTTATTGTAGCATCAAAATTATGTTTTGCGGTACATTTTCTCATATAGAACATTGATAATGGGGCATCCAATCAAATACCCTGACACGCAAAATCGTACAATATTTTCCTAGCGTAGTTATTTTAACCACACCGGTTCCTTTCATTAACAAAGTCACACCACAATGATAAAATTTATGGTGCACAAACTTATCGGTGAATATTGTTAAACTAAAAGCATCAGTGATACATTTTTACCATAGCATCGACATGATGTCTAGTGGTGTGTTGTCTTATTAATGCACAAGAAACGAGGCCTCCCAGAAGACAAACAACAATGATTATTTTTCAAAACCTATTGCAGTATGTACTTTTAGCATTTACGCACTGTGCTCCATGCTTTTTGTCGCACCACCATGTATTTTAGTAGTGCATCAAATAATATGCACCACACTGAGAGATTATAAAACATTCGACTTGGTGTCATTTTCTTTACAGCACCATTGTGTTTATTGGACATAGGGACACCACTAGGTTAAATTGATTTATCACAACTAATGTGGTGTGTTGTGTTACTATTAATGCATTGGCTCTACCATGATATTGGAGCATTGACGTTTTTTTCAGCAGTGCATTGTAGAGGATAGAGCACCAAGAACAAGGCATCCAATGAGATGCCTCACTATTTCAAGTTGGTCAATATATCTCTTAATGGGGTTCTATAAAAACAATTGTTTCATTTGGTTAAAATGATTGCACAACTACATTAAATTTTATATATCATTAAGTTAGTCGTGAGCTTAATTAAGTGAAATGTATTGGTGCGGGGAGAAACCAATTACATGTCGATTGCAGGGCGTTCCAAAGGATGCACCGCTTTGTTTTTAAAATTTATTGTCGTGCTCTTCTTTGAATGACATGGGTGCATACATTTATATTAGATGCACCACAGGTGGTTATTACTGTGAATTTAACATAGGGTGCACTACTTTAAGGCAAGTCAAAGCATTCATGAATACGGTGTGAAATTAAAAAAAAAACTGAAAAAATTCAAAATTTCAAGATAATTTCAAATTTTAATTGGATGAAAATGAAAATAGGAAGGTAATAAGTATTTTACCTGGCCTCTTATGTATTTATGAGGCATGCTTTCATCGTTGAGAGGAAATGAGAATTTGTGGTAGTTTCCAAAATTTGGAAATGTGTGGAATCTACTAGTAGAGCTATCCAAGTCATTGTAGACCACAAAAACATGGTGTATTTGGAAGGAGGGTGAGAATCAGTGCTTGCTTAAGAGTTTGGAAGCACGTGATGAACTATAAAAATGAAAATCAGTTTGGTATTTTTTTATTTACCCTACCATGGTGCACCTGACAATAGAGATGCACACTGATGTGTAATGTTCAATGGAACCAGTGTGCTTTATTCGGTGCATGTTATTTTTATTATAACATATAATGGTGCTTTTGAACATTGAATCAATAGCTCTTTATTATTTATGTCTGCACCATTGCATATGTACCTTAAAGCCACACCGATCTAAAATCCTCTAGCCTCCCACCTTCGCTAACAACCTCTGCTATAAACAAAGAAGGGAAATATTTTTTGGAATATTTCATAAAAATCTCCACAAGAAGGTGGTCTCCTCATAGTGTTGTTTGGTCTTTTTCCTCGTCTTCTTTTATTTTCCTCTTTTCCTCTTCTTTCATTTTCTTCTTTGTTTCTTCTTTCTTTTTCCTATATTTTTATTCTTTCCCCTTTCTCTTTGTTTCTGGTACTTCTCCAGTTTTTCTTGTGCCCTTTTGTGTTCTGCAACTTTGCAAGACATTTCTTCATCTTTTCTCTCCTTCTCAACCTTATTTATTGTTTTGCTTCCTCTTATTTCTTCTAGTCTATTGCCATATTTCTCATTGTTTCCTCAACTCTCTTTTGTTCTTTGGCCTTGTGTCTTTCTTCTTATTATTTATTTCTTAATTCCTCTTCCTCCCCCAATTCTTTCATCCTTAATTTATCTTCCATTTATAGAGATTTCTTGGTTCTTTCTCTGTCCTTTTGTTGTTGGGATTTTTTTTTAGCCTCCAATTTTTGTGCACTTTCCATCGATCTTTTTTTTGTTCCTAGAGAATGATTCTCTTTTTCTCTCATTCTTCCTAGAATTTTTTCAGTTGTTCATCATTTTGAATTTGGTTTAGTACTTCTTCATACAATCCAATCCTTTGGAAGATAATGTCTTCCTCATTTTGGTCATGCAAAAATGTGAGTTTCATACCCAAGGACTTGAAATGGTATGAGATTATTCCTTCGGGGTAATGGTTTTCAGCTATCCCTATACATAAAATCAACCCTTTCAAGATCTCTGCTTCTTTTCTGGCATGTGATATGTTTAGTGAGGTGAAAAATCCTACCTCAATAGCAAATTTAGGCCATATTATTTTGTTAATAGTCTAAAAGGGTTTAGAAATGCCCCCTTCAATTGTATGGTATGCTATTTCTCTACCTAGGAGCTTGTCAAGGACATATTTGGGAAATAGGTGAGATAGAGCGGAGCACCCAAAAAATGTGATATAGGTGAAATGTTTCTCCATATACAAGATTTCTATGCATTTTATGGTTTTAATTCTCCCAAAGACAATCTTTGTAGAGGTCGATCCAAAATAATGTGAAACAATGGTGCCATAAAATTATCACATATTTCATAGAGATATTTTTTCTAATTTCTCTTCCAATGAACTGAGCAATAGATGTGTATAGGTGGGAGGTCAGTGTTCCAGTTACAATTCATTTAAAGAAAATAAATGGAAGAGAAAACTACATCAAGTACAAAGGTTTGTATATAGAAACCTGGTATTTTATTAGTGAGGGTACTTTGAGAGTTAAGGAAGATGTTTTTTGATAAAATATTATCCCATTTGAATATCTATCTCTCCCCTGCTATGCTGTGTGCAAGAAACATCCATTCCATATTGAGGTGTATGCTACTTTCTTCCCCACATAGTATAGATATCATAGCCGCGAGGATTTGATATGGTCTTTTTAAATATTAAGTGTTGTATACCTTATCATATTTCTTGTGGAATGTTGTATCTTCATCCTACAAATATTGAAGCATGTTTTTACAATCTAAGTATTTCTTAGTAAACGCCTCCATGAATTGTTTGTTCAAAAAGAAGTATGGTGCAGGAAGCTTGTGCATCTTGTGAATATTGTTTGGATTTAGTGAATCTATAGGATTTATCATTGTATTAAGGATCATCTTTTTCTATGCATCTAAATGGGTATACCCATCGGGCGACATCACTACAGGATAGGACAATTGGTTGGGAATTCATTACATATATCCTTCTCCTTCTTATGTTTTTATACACATTAAAGTGATTTTCTTCTTCTAGGAAATATTCAATGTTAAATTTCTTATAGATTTCCTACCATGTGAGGCATCCATCCAGTCCATCAGAGTGGTTGGTATCTGTCATGGAGAGGTTTTTCATATCTTTCAATTGAACTGGGGAAATAGGAAATTGGGGCCTCTCTCAAGATCCTTGATCTCCAGACATATTCTAATCGATGTAGCTGTAAAATACATAGTAAGGTAAGATTATTTTCTTTAAGAAACATATACATTCCTCTTACAAAATTCACAGAAACAACTATTCATAATAACCCAAAACACTTTGCCAATGCGAACATAAATTACAATTTATGAGTAATAACTAATCGAAATTCAATTAGTCAAATTTGTAAGCTCTGTAATTCATCATGCTTCCGTCAACTATTAATGAACATTAATTCAAGCTTTTGCAAGAGGGAAAAGTACAAACTATGTTGTCTTGTGGACACATGCTTTGTGGGGGTGATCTCGTGGGAGGATATTTGAAAGGATAAAATTTGCATATTGACATGTGGTTTGCATCCACTCGCAAGTATTTTTCCACAACTCTTTCCGGTGGAAGTTTCGTGGAGGAAAAATTCACAGGAAGAGTCTCACAAGAGAAGAAGTTCATGGAGAAAAATCATGTCACAATACTCTGATTAATCCATGTGCAAGGATTATCATGTAAGGTTTTCGAGTGAAAGTTTTCTACGGAGGAATTATTTTATGCAAAAGTTTCATGCGAAACATTATATGTTATCCTTTGGATTTAACTCACCCGCAAATATCTTCCCACTAGGCTTGTGACTCAGTTTTGTGGGGATATCGTTCTATGAGATAAAATTATCTACCATGAGTTTAACTTTCCCACAAAAATAATTATGATTGGCTAGCAGGTCCTAGGATGTGGTTGAAAAAGTATAAGGTATTGTTTTAATTCGAGGGTAGCGTGGAACATTTTTACTACCAGTATTATGATTCGAGGATTGGGTGCTTAACTCAAATCGGCTCACTGGGAACATAATAATAATTTAGAATTATAATAAAAGCTAAAGGTTTGAGAAAAATGTGACCCCACATATATCACGACCTATAGGTTTTGAAAAATCCTTCATGTGTGAAAAGTGGACTCAATTCTTGATGGAAAAACCCGTGCAAAGAGTGTCAAACTGCAAGGTTTGTGGGCTCCTACTTTTAGAGAAAATATTGTTTACTACATGCTACCCTTGAAGGATATGATTAAAACATGGTGAAAACTAAATCAATCTTAAAATAAAACAAGGACTCTGTAGGAGTTATAACAATGTCTCAAATTGTTCAAAAGGGGAGCATTTAATTTCCAGAAAAAAATCTATAACATGCAATCTCTCAAAACTGAGAGCACACTTTCCATCTTTCATATCTTAAATGAAAATTTAGTAGGGGGGGACATTTAGTTTCCCTGAAACAAGAAACTTTAATGGGATTTGTTGTAGGTAAAACACTTCGCTACCATGTTACTAAGTTTACCTTAAAGGCCTTATTAGTCCTTTCCTAAGACAAAGAGACCATAGCAATGATTTTGCACGTTGATTGTGTATTAGTTAACACATTGACCATAAATTTATGGCGTTTTCCAAAGTTTAACATTGTTCTGTTGAAATTTTTTTATTTAAAACAAAAAATAATTTTTTTGTATTGTTATTGGTCATTGAATTGAACGTCTTATTGTAGAGTTGATGGTGGCTCTTTGATCCAAAATTAATTCCGCATGAAATCAATCCCCATTGATTTTCCATTTTTTCATTATGCAGATTTACACATGTAAGCAATTAGGCTAGCTAAAGAATATGAGATAGTAAGTAAAAATGATCCAAATTGGATCTTGTAAAATATTTGTAAATGTTGTAAATACACATTTTTTCTTTATTTCATTTTATTCTGTCTTCTAGAACAATGGGAAGGTGAAATGAACAACTTTGACTGTTGGCCTTCCAAGATAATCCCATTAAAATTCATGAGAGTAGCAGTGAAAAGGGAAGCATACGATGGGATATGGAAGGAGAAAGAGGGAAGGAAAACAACAAAAATGGGAGCTCAAAGAGGGTAGCCTGCTCTAAGTTGAGTGGAAGAAGGAGTTAATGTACATGTTCACTCTGAACAAGGGTGTCTTTGAGCCTTGGCCTCTGCAATTTTGTATTGTCATTGAGTAACAATATACAAAGACTGTTTATAGCTCACACCATTCTAGTTCTATCCTTAGCATAATAAAATTCCCATTTAAATGTTGAATCTATGATTTATTGCAATCTATGCTTTGAGAATTTGGTTTTGAGTTACGACAATGTACGCATACTCTGTTGAAGTTTTTATTTAGCCTATAGATAATAACTCTAATCCAAAGCATTCTCCCATTTCCAGGGTGAATTTAAACTTGTCTAGGAGAATTTAAACATACATGGGAAAAATTATACTTACCTCCATGAATTCATAAACCCATGGGCATTTGTATTCATTGTTGAACATCTAAATTCATCCCTTGTGTTTTTTTATCTGTTGTGGGAATCAAAATTCCCCCTAAATGTTTTTTTTTTTCTAAGGGTCACCAAATCTCCCTACAAACTTTTTCCTTTGTTGTTGAAGATAGAATCTTCCTCTAGATATGTTTTTTCAACTGTTGATTGACCCATTTCAACTGGGTTACTCTTGAATTCGATTTGCTTTCATTTGGTCAACCCGGTGATCAAAGAATTCGACCGAGATTTCCTTTGGTCAACATGACCATCAAAGAAATCAACTGGGATTTCCTTTGGTCGACCCAGCCATCAAAGAATTCAACCAAGATTTCATTTGATTGACCCGACCATCAAAGAATTCAATCGAGATTTCATTTGGTTGACCCGACCATCAAAGAATTTGATCGATCTTTCCTTTGATCAACCAGACCGTCAAAGCATTCGACTCAAATTTCCTCTGTTCGACCCAACCATCAAATAATTTGATAAATCTTTCCTTCTGTCTACCCGACCATCAAAGAATTCGACCAGTCTTTCCTTTGGTCAACCCAACCATCAAAGAATTTGATCGGGATTTCATTTGGTTGACCTGACCATAAAATATTTCAATGGGGTTTCCATTCGATTGATATGACCATTAGAGAATTTGACTGGTCATCCATAAGACTGACTCGACTAGTGGGTGGTAGACTGGTTTATTATTGGATTGAATCGAGTGATTGACATATTGCAAGGATTATAACCAATTGAAGATAGAAAAAAAAAAAAAATCGACAATAGAATCTGTGTTAGTGATACAGAAAGGCGATAGGAATACCATTTATTAATCAGATGGTATCATAGTAGGTTCCTAAGGCTTGGAGAATACATACATGGTAAACATCTGCAACTAGTACCAAAATGGTGGACAAGCATTGTTTTCAGGCCTACACATAAGTGGAGCACCATCAATGGTGGGGAATCATTATGAATAATATGATAGGGAAGACCCAGAGGTCATATTGGCTCGGCTAGAGAAAAGCATTGCCATATTGACAAAGTTGGTGACACGATTGTTTGTAATGAAGGGTAAAGAAGCACACTCAATAGAGACTGAGCATGAAGAACACAATTATGGTCCATAAATTTATAAAGGAGAGATGCTTGGAAACTCAGGTAATGATAGAAACATTTCTTCATCTTCGAATGTTCCTTTCAAAGTTGAAGCAAAGCTAGAAATACCCATGTTTAATGGAAAAAATAATGTTGAATCCTTGGATAGTTGGTTGAAAGAATTTGAAGTTTACTTTGGTGTTTATCAAATCCAAGAAACACAACAGATCTCCTTTTCCCATTTGACTATGACTAGGCATTCTTTTCTATGGTAGAAGAGTTATGTGGATGCACTGAGGATATGAAATAATCCCATGGTGGTGAAATGCGAGGACATCAAGGCATTAGTCAAGTCACAATTCTATCCTATAGGCTACAAATAGGAACAACTCATGACGTGGCAATACCTTTGGCAATAAGAAGGACAATGAGTGCAAGAGTACACTTCTAAGTTTAGGAGGCAGGCCACCAGGTTGAGTCTCTCTTTGGAAGAGCCTGTGGTGGTGATTGAGTACCTTGGAGGAATTTTTATCCACATCCTAATAAATTTGCATCTTAATGGTGTGAAAATAATAGATGAGGTGAGAAAGAAGGATATCTACATTGATTTGGACTCAAGGAAAAGAAAAAAACGCATGGGCCAAGAAAAATCCAACAAGAAAAGAGACAAGAAGATAGCAACCACAGTCGAGAAAAGGATGGATCCTAATAGGAATTGAAAACATTGCGATGTAGATGGAAACACGGAAGAGAAGGGCTAGAAAATTCATCTGGAATTATGTCCAAAGTGGATAAATTCCAAGAGGAAAACAAAGGAATTTTTTGAGACAAAATAAGAAGCAGTAGTGAGCACCTATGATTTGGACGAAGCCACAGTTTGCACCACATTGCAGCAGCCAAAGGTGAGTGGATATAAACATGAGTTATTCAAAATCAAAGTTCAAGTGTAAATTCCTTGTTCGATAGTGGTTCTCAATGTAATCTAGTTTCTGAAACATTAGTTGATGAGCTTGGTCTATAAATATATGATCTAGTGCATCCAAGTTAACTAGTATGGTTGCAAGGGAAAAATATTATGAGAATCGCTTGAAGATGTAAAATCAAGTTTTCCATTAGTTCTAGCCATGTTGATGAGGTAGAATGTGAAGTTACATTATTGGATGCCTGTGGATTGATTTTGGGTATCCCCTACTTGTGGAATAGGGATGCTACCTTCTACAGGAGAGAAAACAAGTACCTCTTGGTCAAGGGTGGAAAGGGATACTGCATCAAAAAACATCAAGAAAGAGAGAGAGTACAACTCCTCTGGAAGTGAAACAAGGGAATACAAGAAGGAAACAAGCCACCATCATCAACAATGGAATGGTGGAAATAGATGCCTTATGCTTTTGTCTCCTTAATGGTCCAACTTTTGGGGACCAAAAGCCTTCAAATGCGGAGGTGTGATCTAAATTGGATCTCAAAAAATATTTATAAATGTTGTAAATACACATGTTTTCTTTATTTCATTTTATGATGTCTTCTAGAAAAATGGGAAGGTGAAATGAATAGTTTTGATTGTTGGCCTTCCAAGAGAATCTCATTAAAATTAATGAGAGTAACAGTGAAGAGGGAAGGAGAGGAAGGGATATGCAAGGAGAAAGAGGGAGGAAAACAACATAATTGGGAGCTTAAAGAGGGTATCTTGCTCGAAGTTGAGTGGAAAAACGAGTTAATGTTCTTGTTCTCTTTGAACAAGGGTGATCTAGATGGATGTTGTTGGCCTCCCACCTATTCCAACTAGCTCATTTTGGCAGTATTCTAGTTTGGAAATTGTTTCCCTAGTTTTTGGGTCCCTAACATGCGGGGCCATTTTGAGGCCCTAAACAATGCTTTTTAAGGATCTCCATGGTCAAAACCTTTCCATTGGGCTATCGTGCTCCTAAAATGAAGATCGTATGAAAAAGTTACGGCCTCGAGAAGTTGATGTACTAACTTACCCTAACGGGGCCCACATGAATTTCGACACGTCATCTCCTAGGGTTAGGTTTTTTGGATGTCTAGGGTTTTTGACATTCCTGTTTATTGTAAAAATGTCTTCATATCCTCATTATAATTATCTTCTTGCAAATGAGCGCAGTCATCACATCTCTTCTCAGAGATAAGACGCCACCATTCTAGCAAGCTTGTTTATGCTGCATTTTACAGTTTCATCTTATTTCCTTGTTGAATAGAAACCAGTTTTACTGTATATTTCTTATTCAGTGTTAAGCATATTTTGATAATAATTTGTATTCATTTATTTCTGCAAATATATTTCAGATCAGTGATATCAAAGTGGTCTACTCGTATTTATTAATGCATGCCCCCAACGAGGTCAGGGTACAAAGAATTGGGTCTCGAGATTGTTTCTCTCGAGGAAAAAATATCTCGCATGCCCTGATGACCTCTCATGGCAGGAGAAAATAAAGACTATGGGACATGAGATCCCTTCAAAATGTTTCTCGAGGAATCCCTTACACAACAGACGAACGATATGATGGATAGTTTTGTGCAAATCCTTTGGTGGCTACCAACAAGTGACGCATCTTCCTCAAACAAAGGCCCCACCCCTTTCAAGGTACAAATCAACTTCGATATTTGAAGGTTAGATAAATGAAGATGTGGTAGAGAAATGGTTGAATGTGCTAGAAGGGTATTTCTTTTTCTATAACTTCTCGAATAGAGAAAATATTACTTTAATGCTCCTCAAAGTCGTCCCCCATGTCAAAGATTGGTGGGAAACTTTCTGTGAGCGAAAGGAAAAAAATTAACCCTCATTATTTATAGTCACAGTCACCTGGGAGTCCTTCAGGGATGCTATTAAGGAACAATACTACCCTATTGGAAGTTATGACAACTTGTACACAAAATGGACCACACTATGGCAGGAAAGAGACTAAGTGGTGTCCGAGTTCACAAATATCTTACATACCTTGCACACCAAGATTGGTATCAAATATTTTGAGCGACATTTGGTGCTCAGGTATCACGACGGTCTGCATAGATACATTCAATATGAAATGGATTTTCTGAACATCTCATCCTTCGACGCGGCCTATCGATATGTCGTCAAAATCAAGCCAAAGCTCAAGCAAAATACACAACAATTTGGCCCTGGGAACCCCTCAAAGAAAAACATAGGAAAGGGTTGCCCCAACTTGGAAAACAAAGGATAGAGAAAATAAGGATATCCTCCAGAAAACCAGTCCAGGACGCAATCAAAGAAGGACACCAGAAAGACAAATAAAGACACCGAGAAGTGGTACGAATTCCATAAGAGCCCCTAGCATAACATTGTTGATTTTCACTCAAAGAAGTCACTGGTGGTTGAGGTGAAAGACTTTGAATCAGATACAAGTTGCGACTCTGAGTTAGAACTAGAAAGGGGGAGACATATCATTGATGCAAAACCCAGTGCTATCGTTTCTACCACTGAGCTCTAGCCAGGTGAACTATATGAGCCAAAGGAAGGCTAGCACCTTTTTCATTCACAGATATGGGTGAAGGGTATACCGCTACACTTCATCATTGATAGTGGTAGCCAGAATAACCTCATCTCAGCAGAGGTTGTGAAGCGACTTTCCCTGCCGACAATGTCGCACCTGCAACCCTACACCATCGGATGGCTCTTCCAAGGAAGCGACATCCGCGTCAGCCAACAATGTCACCTATCATATGAAATCAATTCCTTCAAAAATGAGGTATTGTGTGATGTTTCCCCTCTCAAATTTTCTACTGTTATTTTGGGCCAACCATGTTTATTGAAATGTCATGTTGTATATGAGTCTAGGCCTCACAGTGTTATTATTTGTTTGAACAAGAAATTGTACAAAATACCTGAGGTAGTCCCACACAACACTATTTCCTTGATCTCTGCCAAGAAATGCAGAAAGGTCATCTCTTAGACAAGGAAGTTATTCTTCTTCGTGATTCTTTATCAGAATGAGCGAAAGATTGCAACCACATACAAGGTCTCCATGGCTGACCTCTCCACACAGCAGAATCAAGTGGATAAGGTCATGGAAGAATACTCAGATATCTTCTCCTCACCTACTAGGGTACCTCTGCACTGTCAGGTCAAGCACCCCATCAATCTAACCCCCGACGCACCGCTTCCCAATGGGACAGTCTATCGTCGCTCTATGTTAGAGAATGAGGATATCAAGCGATAGATCAAAGAACTGCTCCAAAAGGGGCACATCCATCCCATATCATCACCTTGTGGGAGCCCAATTGTGATGGTACAGATGAAATATGGAAACTGGGGACTTTGCATTGATCACCAAGCCCTTAATAAATCACAGTCAAAAACAGGTACATGATTCCCGGAATCAACGACCTCCTTGATCCACTGGCAAGGGACAAATAATTAGGTAATATTCATCTGAATTCTGGCTACCTCTAGGTCCCGATAGAACAAATAGATGTATAGAATACCACCTTCAAGTCAAAGGAAGGTCTTTTTGAATGATTGGTCATGCCCTTTGGTTTGATTAATTCTCCATCCACTTTCATGAGGATGATGGATGATATCCTGTGACCATTCACTAATACTTTTGTACTGGTGTATCTGGATGACATCCTCATTTACAAGAAGACTTGGGTAGAACACTTACAACATATTCAACAGGTTATGCACACCTGTGGTAGTACAATATCTACGCCAACTTGGAAAAATGCATCTTCAGCATGGACAGGGTTTAGATAGACGCAGATGCAGTAGACAAATGGTTGAATCTACTAGAAGGGTATTTCTCTGTCTATAACTTCTTGAATAGATAAAATATTACTTTTACGCTCCTCAAAGTCATCCCCCATGTCAAAGATTGGTGGGAAACTTTCTGTGAGTGAAAGGAAACAAAAGAACCCTCATTATTTATAGTCCCAGTCACCTGGGATTCCTTCAAGGATGCTATTAAGGAACAATACTACCCTGTTGGAAGTTATGACAACCTGTACACAAAATGGACCATGCTGTGGTAGGAAAGAGACTAAGTGGTGTCCGATTTCATAAATATATTCCATACCTTGCACACCAAGATGGTTATTAAATATTTTGATCGACATCTAGTGCTCAGGTATCACATCGGTCTGCATACATACATCCAGGTCGAAATGGAGTTTCTAGACATCTCATCCTTGGGCACGGCCTACCGATATGTCATAAAAAATGAGCAGAAGCTCAAGAAAAATATGCAACAATTTGGCCCCGGGAACCCCTCAAAGAAAAACATAGGAAAGGGTGGCCCCAACTTGCAAAACAAAGGACATAGAAAATAAGGACAGCCTCTATAAAACTAGTCCAAGCCGCTATCAAAGAAGGACACTGGAAAGACAAATAAAGATACCAGGACGTGGTGCGACTTCCATAAGATCCCCTGGCATAACATTGTTGATTGTCACTCGAAGCAGTCACCGGTCATTGAGGTGAAAGCCTATGAATCAGATGCGGGTTCCGAATCTAATTCAGAACTAGAAAGGGGGAGACATATCATTGACGCAAAACCTAGTGCTACCATTTCTACCACCAAGCTCCATCCAGGTGAACCAGACGAGACAGAGGAAGGACAACACCCTTTTCATTCAAAGATATGGGTGAAGGGTACCCCGCTGCACTTCATCATTGATAGTGGTAGCCATAATAACCTCATCTCAGTAGAGGTTGTCAAGTGACTCGCCCTACAGACAATTCCGCACCTACAACCCTACACCATCGGATGGCTCTGCCAAGGAAGCGATATCCGCATCAGCCAACAATGTCACCTATCATATGAAATCAAGCCCTTCAAATATGAGGTATTGTGTGATGTTTCCCCTCTCAAAGTTTCTAATGTTATTTTGGGCCAACCATATTTATTGAAACATCATGTTGTATATGAGTCTAGGCCTCGCAGTGTTATTACTAGTTTGAACAATAAATTGTACATGATACTCGAGGTAGTCCCACTCAGTGCTATTTCCTTGATCTATGCTAAGCAATGAAAAAAGGTCATCTCTTAGACAGGTAAGTTTTTCTTGTTCGTGATTCTGTATCAGAATGAGCGAAAGATCACAACCACATCCTGGGTGTTCGCGGCTGACCTCTCTACATAGTAGAAGAAAGTGGATAAGGTCATGGAAGAATACTCATATATCTTCTCCTCTCCTACCGGGGTAAATTTGCACTGTCAGGTCAAGCACCCCATCGATCTGACCCCTGATGCACCACTTCCCAATGGGACAGTCTATCGTCACTCTATGTTAGAGAATGAGGAGATCAAGAGGTAGATCCAAGAAATTCTCCAAAAGGGGCACATCCATCCCATCTCATCACCTTGTAGAAGCCCAATTATACTGGTACATAAGATATATGGAAACTAGGGACTCTGCATTGATCATCGGGCCCTGAATAAAATCACAGTTAGAAACCGATACATGATTCCCCGAATCGACAATCTCCTTGATCCACTGACAAGGGCCAAATAATTCAGTAAGATTGATCTGAATTCTGGCTACCACCAGGTCCTAATAGAATAGATAGATGTATAGAAGACTGCCTTCAAGTCAAAGGAAGGTATTTTTGAATGATTGTTCATGCCCTTTAGTTTGACAAATTTTCCATCCACTTTCATGAGTATGATGGATGATATCCTATGACCATTCACTAATACTTTTGTAGTGGTGTATCTGGATGACATCCTCATTTACAACAAGAATTGGGTAGAACACTTACATCATATTCAATAGGTTATGCACACCTGAAGCTGCAACAACTCTACGCCAACTTGGAAAAATGCTCCTTTGGCATGGACAGGGTTCATTACCTGGGATACATTGTTGATCAACATGGTGTACATGTGGATCCAACAAAAATCCAAGTCATCTATGAATGGATAGCCCTAACTACACTCACTGAGCTTTGGAGCTTCTTGGACCTTGCCAATTTCTACCGTAGGTTCATGTTTGGATTCTCCCATATTGCATGGGCCCTTAACCAAGTAACCAGGGGTGGTGATAAGGATAAATTTGTGTGTGGTCAGTCCCAACAACAAGCATTCAATGATTTGAAGTAGCGCTTGTGCTCAGCTTTAGTACTTTGACTATCGGACCTGTAGAAGCCCTTTGAGATCGAGACAGATTCTTTAGACTATGTTGTGGGCATCATTCTCACTCAACACAGACCACCATGTGGCCTATCATAGTGAAACACTATCATATGTTTTCCATAATTAACCTACTTATGACAAAGAAATGTACTCCATTGTGAAATCCTACCGCTAGTGGAAACATTACATTATTGGGAAGGAGACAATCATTCACACTGATCATAGGCCACTACAGTTCATGCAAACATAAGAAAAATTGTAGAATGACTACCATTAGAAGTGGTCCATGTACTTGCAGCAGCAATTCCACCTCAACATCAAGTATAAAATGGTAAGCACCAACCGCATCGCTGATTGCCTCAATAGACCATCCGTCGTGACACTCACCATGGTTCTATACTATTTTGACCATGAGACCTCTAGATGGCCCCAACTCTATGAGATAGACCTGAACTTTGCCACCACCTACCAAATGCTGGGTGTAAACGCAATTTTTGCTAATTTTTATCTTCAGGATGGGTTGTTGTGTCGTCTGGGCCATATCTACATTCCATCAAGCGAGCGACCAAATATGATCTGGGAATCCCACTATAGTCGGGTGGCAGGACACTTGAGCATTGAAAATACAGTGGGAATGTTGTAGAAACATTTCTACTAACCAAAACTGGTCAACAAGTATATCAGGTCATGCACTGTCTGCGCGATTTCCAAACTGGTCACTAAGAAACAAGGCCTGTACACTCCTCTTCCTACTCCTGACAGGCCATGGGAATCCATCTCAATGGACTACATGGTAGGCCTCCTATCCACCAAACAGGGCAATGACTTTGTTTTTGTGGTTGTGGATCATTTTTCTAAGATGGTGATTATGGCCGCCTACAAGAAGAGCATCACAGTAGAGGCCACTACCAAGATCTTATTTGAACAAGCCTAGGTACATTTTGGAATCCCACAAACCATTTTCTCGTATCGGGATAGTATATTTCTCATCACATTCTGGTCAAGCCTCTGGTCACTACTGGACACCATGCTCACCAAATCCACGGCCTTCCACCCCCAGATAGATGGCCAAAACGAGGTCGTAAATCAAATGATCGTGCGTATCCTACGCATGTATAATTCCAAGCACCCTCACACATGGGATGAGAGTATCTCCTATGTTCATCATATATACAACCGAGCCCTACATAGATCAACTGACCACAACTCCTTTTAGGTGGGGTTGGGATTCCAACCATTGGGTCCCATAGATTTTTCCCTACCCCTTGTGGTCACCTCGATCAATCATCTCCTACTCCAACTGAAGTTGAAAAATCCACTCGGTTCATTGAGAGGATCTAGCACATCCTCCAACAGGTTCGGGATATCCTACATAAGTCCAATGACAAGTACAATCAACGCCATGATCAACATCGGGTGCCACATAAGTGTTAGGTGGGTGACAAAGTTTGGTTGCACTTGCAGAAAGTGCACCTTATAGGACCCCATTGGAATCTTTGCCCACTCCGTTATGGGTCGTACACTATCACCAAGGTTGTGGGTGATAGTTCTTTCAAGATCAACATTCCTGCTTTCCTTGGCTTGCACCCAGTGTTTAACGTGGATATCCTTCGACTGTATTTCCCACCATTATTGGACACCTCAGAGATAACATAACAATTGATACCAACAGAGCTCAACCCCAACTCCATACAATAGGCATCCAATGATCATACTGTGTACAAACATATCAAGGTCACTCTCGAACAAAGCATCCAACTTTATCGAGGTTTCAAAGCAGGGTAGCTCCTGCACCAAGGCAAGTGGCTCACACGGGCCAAATTCAGCAGAAATTTTCTCATATGATGGGGGGAATCAACGCAATGGAGACCATTGCTTCCTAAGGGGGGAGGATTGATACAGATGGATGTCAGTGGCCTCCCACCTATTCCAACTATCTCATTTTGGCAGTTTTCCAGTTTGACGGTTTTTTCCCTAGTTTTCGGGTCACTGACTTGCGGGGCCGTTTTGAGGCCCTAATCAACATTTTTTAGGGCTCGTCAAAGTCAAAATGGCCTTTGATATATAGCAAAAAAATGTGTATTCCTCAGATATACCTTTCCAAAGAGCTATCATGTGCCTAAAACAGAGATCGTATGCAAAAATTACAACCTCGAGAAGTTGATGTACTAACTTACCAAAACGAGGCCCTCATGACTTTTGGCGCTTCATCTCCTAGGGTTAGATTTTTTGGATGTCTAGGGTTTTTGACATTCTTTTTTATTGTAAAAATTCATTCAAAGCCTCATTGTAATTATCTTCTTGTGAATGAGCGCAGTCGTCACATCTCTTCTCAGAGATAATCTGCCACCATTCTATAAAGCTTGTTTCCGCTTCATTTTACAGTTTCAACTTATTTCTTTATTGAATAGAAACCAATTTTACTGTATATCTGTTATTTTGTGTTAAGAATATTTTGATAATAATTTGTATTCATTTCATTCTACAAATATATTATGGATCAAAGGGTGTCTTTGAGCCTTGGCCTTTGCAATATTTCATTCTTAGTGAGTAAAAATAAACAAATACTATGTATATCTCACCCCATTGTAGTTTTCTCTTCAGCATAACACAAGTCTCATTTAAATGTTGAATCTATGAGTTATTACAATCTATTATTTGAGAATTTGGTTTTGAGTTACGACAATGTATGCACACTATGTTAAAGTTTTTTTTATCATGTAGAACTTGTCCAATGCATTCTCCCATTTCTTGGGCGAATTTAAAGTTGTCTAGGTGAATTTAAACATACATGGGTGAGCTTATACTTATGTGGGAAAATTCATAGACCCATGAGAATTTTTCTTCATTGTTGAACATCTAAATTCATCCCTTGTATTTTTTTTATCTGTTGAACATCTAGATATTTTTTTCAATTGTTGGTCGACCCATTCCGACTGGTTTACTCTTGAAATGAATTTTATTTCATTTGGTAGACACGACCATCAAAGAATTTGACTGAGATTTCCTTTGGTCGATCCAACCATAAAAGAATTTGACCAGGATTTGCTTTGTTTGACCTGAGCATCAAAGAATTCAACCAGGATTTCATTTGGTCGACCCGACCATCAAATAATTCAAAGGATATTTCATTTGGTCGACCCAACCATCAAATAATTTGACTGAGATTTCCTTTGGTTGACCCAACCATAAAATCATTCGACCAGGCTTTCCTCTGGTCAACCTAACCATCAAATAATTTGACTGAGATTTTCTTTGGTGACCCGACCATAAAAGAATTTGAATAGGCTTTGCTTTGGTTGACCCAACCATCAAAGAATTCGACCAGGATTTCATTTGGTTGACCCGACCATCAAAGAATTCAATTGAGGTTTCATTCGGTCGACCCGACCATCAGAGCATTCGACTAGTTATCCATAAGGCCAACTCGACTAGTGGGTGGTTGACTCATTTATTATTTGGTCGAATCGTCAGATTAACATATTTCAAGGATTATAACCAACTGAAGAAGATCAAGATATAAATAATAGTTTTATTCCACTGTAGAATCTGTGTTGGTGAGACAAACAAACCATAGGCCTACCATTTATGGATAAAAACGTATAAAAAATCCTAAAGTTTCAGTCAAGCACCTCATATAATTGCAACATGGGAAATAAGGTTGGTTCAAATGCATATACAAAGTAGAGTTGGTTGATAGAACTCACTCAAATATTTTATATTTTTAAAAAATAATATACTAAGTAATTTTTATATTAAACTTTTTATTATTAAAAAAAATTCAATTAATTTTTTTTAACATAGTTTTTTTTTTTTTGAAATATAGGAATTTATTTACTCATTTTTAAACTATATTATTTTAATTGTGTTATATATAGAGTTAATAAAAGAGAGATTCAATGGTGTCCTTAGGGTCAAAATAATATTATTATTGTAATTGATATTACTCAATTTAAATAAATCTCTCAAATGTCAAAAAACCATATAAAAAAATATTAATTAATATTTTAATATTCAAATTAAGTATTTATATATAATAAGTCTCGAGCAAATAAGATTGCGGGTAGGAATTTTGAAGAGGAGAAATCAAGACTTGTGACTTTAATTGAGGTGATAGGAAAAGGTTTTCATGGTATTCTTGTGGGTTTTTGTTTCGCAGATATAAGCTTGCAAGCAAAAATGTTTCATCATAAAATTTTCTATCTTGGTACTTGTTTCTAGCCCGTTCACAAAAGTTTTACAATAAGTTTCTCCATAAGTGCCATAAGTGTTGTAGCGCGTTCACAAAAGTTTTACAATAAGTTTTACAATAAGTTTCTGTTTCTCCATAAGTATTGTAGGTGACAATTTTGTTAGGAAAAGGTTCAGGTTGAACATATCTATTTGTTTTACAAATTTAATAATAATCTATTTTAAGGTTATGATCAAGTCAGACATTAAATTGGTGTATCAGATCCCCTTTGTCCAGCGATTTGATTGGTAAAGTCTACGGAGGTATACATACCCTACTCCCTTTGAATTTGAACTTCTGACCTCTTAGGAGGAAACACATGTCCTTAACCATTAAGACCACTCAGAAGGGATACTTCCTTGATGCCTTTACCACAAGAAACTCTACTTATTTCCTTAGCACAACCTCCTATTTAATTATCACTTCTCTTAACGAGTTTAATTATGAATTTTGTCATTTCTCTCCACCTTATGTCGTGGACTTCTCTTGTGCTCTTTGTTCATGTGGACATATAGATTTTCTAGTTATTATATTGGATGGTTCTGAATCTAATTTTTTCCTCGTAATTTCATTGTCATAGTCATTTGTACTGAATTCAAACATTTCGTGATTGTAATAAGCACCAGGTTCTTATTCTCTTCCCAACTTCCTTCGGGTTTCTTCGACTTCCGTTATTTCATTCCTCTACTGGTGTTGAATTTTTTTTTATGTTCCCTCTCAAACTCTTTTCTCAAATTAAACTCTTTTGTGTTGCATGCCACTTTGAAAATTGGCATTGGACATTTTCTTTTTAGAAATTGCTTTCACTATCAAATAAGCAAGAATTGAAGAAACAACTCTTGAGACTCATTGTGGACCACTATTTACCTAGTTCTACATCATGTTTATATTTATACAATGTTGTCCCCACGCCGCATCCCTATGTAGCATAGAAGTTCTTTCAGAAAGCTCACAAAATATATTTACATTATTTATAATGTTTCTACTTCAATTGTAGAAGATGCTTCCCACTTTTTAGTCAAATATGGTGATCAAAAATGGAGATTTCACATATTTTTTTAAATTGGAGGTCTAAAAACTCATATATACTAAGTAAGTATTGTTATGCATTAAAAACAATTTTGAAAGAATTAAAAGAACAATTTTGAGAAAATGGTTTTATCTTTTTTTAGAATATTGTTTTTTAAATAATTGGTAGCATGTAATGTATCAAAATTACATTTAATTATATGGTTGTATTGATTTTTTTTTTGGAAAAGATGATAAATGAATTTTGTTTTTAATAATTATACCAGCATGATCTACACATAACCTAATGTATTCAACTTTTTCTTTTAACTCTTTTTTAAATGTTATATATTTTATTACTTTAAGATAATTAATTGATAATTTAATTACATTTTAAATAATGTAATTACATTTTATAGACCTTCGCGTTTAAACACTTGTTTTTTACACCAAACCAAAAAATAAAAATACCCATTTGAAAATAAGAAACCCAAACATTTTTCCTATTTTTTTTTGCTACATAAGTTTTAAGATACTTATTTTTCTTTGGCACTTATTACAAAAATAATATATATAGGTCAAAGTTTTAAGATACTTATTTTTCTTTGGCACTTATTACAAAAATAATATGTATAGGTCAAATATAAGACAAAATCGTTTTTAAATACTCAAAACAAAATTCTATAAAAATAAATATGAAAAACATTGGAGAATATTATTTCCATGAGTCGCAAAGGCATATTCCGCAAGAAAAACTATAAAATTCATATCCTTCTTTGAGAGAAAAACTTTGGGCAGCAAAGCACAAGAAAGAAAATGAAAGAATGATGAGCTTTAGAGATAGGATAAGGTTTTTGTCAACAACTAGAATATTTTTTCCCTGTAATTAATTAATTAATTAAAAAAAAAAAAAAAAAAAAA
>JZKD02S2017955.1:87571-117423 GCA_000966675.3 Picea glauca | reverse complement strand
TGATACAAAATATGTTTTAAGCACATGATATACCATTTGAAAGATATTAATACCTTATTGGAAACAATGCATTTATTTATTATTTTAATATTAAATAGTAAAACAAGGAGGATGTATAAAACTGATCATGTTCAACATGTCTTATTTATTATTAGTCCCTACCAGCTAGGGACTATAACATTCACCTAGGTCAAACATTGTATTACCTAGTGCTTTCTATTGTGCATTAATTGGTACATTTTGTAGAATATTTAAATTATATCACAAGGTTCTTACACATATACCTATTATTTCAAATGTTTACCTAAACTTAATACATTTTCCTATTTTCTTGATTTTATGCATTGAATTTTGGATTGGTTAAAATCATTTGGATGTGACATTGTTTGCCTGGTGTATGCAATGCTTCTAAATTATTTCTTAAATTAAAAATTATTTTATAAAACAAAAAAATTCCATTGGTTAATTTGGAGGCCCGAAACTGCATTCTCTAGACGTTGCACTCAATGCATGTCCAAAAAATGCAATTGATACATGCTATTGTGGCTATCTGCATGCATTCCAGAGCATTTTTCTAATATAGTGTAAATCAACAACCAACATACACCCTTGTCCTTTCAATTTTTCTTGTCTGAAGATTCGAGGAGGACTGTACAGTAGAATATTTATTTATTAATCTCAGCCATGGAGGAGTTCCAACCACCCTTACTGCATTAACCACCACCCATAAGATGGTTGGAAACTAATACTTCAAACAAGCTCCAAGCGTTGGACAAGTTTCGGTTGAAGGATTACATTGAAAAGGTCGATTGACAATGCTGCAACTTACAATGGAAATATGGTCAGGCATGTGATAAAAAACATTGGAACACCCTCGAGGCCTAGACAAGCGAATGATACATGCATTTTTCCCTTCTTTAACTAGAACCGAAAGTTTGTCTTGGAGTTAGAACGAAATTGGGGACTCTTTTATCTCGATGAAACTAATGTTTACAATGTAGATAAAAGTGGCACTGAGTTCCCCACTCATGGTAAGCACACCACTCTTGAACTAAATATTAATGTCCTCCTTAGTTATACCTATAACCACATCTCTATCTTTAATTTGACCTCCTCGCTAACATCAAACCCTAAAAATTGCTTGAAATTTTCAAAATTTTAGCAATATCGCATCTTTATGTTTAATATGACCGCATTTAAATTTTGAAAATTTAGATGAAAATAATTCACTACCAAAACTATGGGCATGCTTGCTACACAATAATAATATCAAAATAGGAAGCATCTTGTAAAAAAAATATCTTTGAAAAAATAATAATACAAATTCATTATAACCTTGGCAGTATAATTATCAGCAATAGGCCATTCCATATCCAACTAGTGCATATATGAATTGATTTGATATAGATTAGTTCCAACATGTCTTATTTGACTTTAAATAGATTTTTTTTGTTTCTATTTAATTAGGAAACAATTAAATAGAATTTTTTTGTTTGTATTTAATTAGGAAACAATTAATTGTTTACTGTAATGGCTCGGTCCAAGGAGAAATTTGAGGAGGAAAGTGTAGAGAAGGGGGATTCGGTACCAGCAAAAAATGCAGAAGATGAAAGTAGAATGGGACACCAACAACAAAGAAGTAAGAAATATGATGAAGTTTGTTTTTATTTCCCTTCCACAATTTTTATTTGTCTCGAGGTTAATTCCCATACCTGTTTATACTTGTTACTTTAATTATCGTGTTTTAAATATTCTTATGCAACATTACTCTTGAATGTAGTTTGAGATAATAAGTTATGGGAATAAACCATAGTTCAGTTCAAGATAGAGAGTAGAATAATGTTAATAATTTGAAAGAGAACCTTTGAAAGTTGTGTGTTGAAGTCCATTTTTGTTGATGTTGTTGGAGTTTATGTCATGCAGTTCATGTGATTAAGCTATTTAGGAATTTAGCTAACTTATTTCAGTATAGTTTATATTGTACGATTATCGTTTGAACCTTTAAGTTACAATGTAAAGACGTCAATGGCATTTTACTATGAACAAACATGTTGACATGTTATAGGCACATGATAACATGTATGCAATGATTGTTGTTATTGATTGGGATAGATGTTCTTGTTCACACATCTTGAATTTTAACTATTAGATTGTGTTGCATACTAATGTCAATTCTAACCACCTTGGTGAACTACTTATGTTATCTATACTAGCTTGAACATTGTGACCAAAATCAAATGGAATGTATTTCTAAAAATGCAACGTGGACATTGTTTAGAGTCTAATTTCATAATTACAAATTAGCTCATAGCACAAATCCTTATTAACATTAATATTTATATTCTTCACAAAATGCTAGGATGCATGATGAATTTGTTCATTTTAAAAGTATTCACTATAAATAATTCTTATGTTTTTAATTTTCATCATAGGAGGCTCAAGCTCGTCTTGAAGAGATCAGAAAATTAAATGAAGCGAAGTTTGCAATGCGTAGGACTAATTTGAATCCACAAAGGCCAGGTAAGCATCCAGTCGCACCAAATTATCATTTCTTTACTAGACATATAAACAATACTATCTAATGAGAGAAGAGCATCACATCTCTCTTTAAACTACCTCCAGATGACTTAAGATCCTTTAGATATAAATTTTAACACATTATTACCTAGAACATCAATTTTTATATTGTGAGCCTCTAGAGTAGTCTCATTCCTGTCCGCTCTCGTTAACAAAACTTGGTTGTTGTCTCCACTAAAATCTAAAAGAAAAAAACTAACAAAATAAATATCGTAAGGCATTTTGAAAATGCCATATATCACGCAAATCATCTTAGAAAAGTTATTAATCTTGGTGTAGAGACCGAACCTCTTGGTGTGTAGCTTCGTCATCGACCAAACAATCTAAATATCTAGTGGTTAGTGTCAATGGAAACAATGTTGGTCGACTTTGGTGGGTAGTGTCAATGGCCATCTGGGTTCGTAAAATTATGAGGAACTAAAAGGATTCCCAACAGGTATGTTGATGCAAAGAGGTCCAACCTAACACCCCGCAAGGTCTCTATACCTGACCTCTTGCTCACAGGATCGATTCTAAATCCCTTATGCTGAGCCGAAGCGACTCTTTTGATTCCTGAGTGGAATCTCTACTCAATTACCCGACCAAATCCACAGGTCCTTTCGCTCACTCTCACGGCCTTCAACACTTGACCGTGGTTATCCTCGACTCTGTATCGGGGTTCAGGGTTTCCCGGTTCTCGCTGTTGAGAGTCACTGTACTCTCCAACTCCCGACCTCCGATTCTCCAATGAGCGCTTTCGTGCTAGCCCCTCTGAGTTATACTCTCACCATATGACCACTGCTCCCGTGTCTGGGGCCTTACCTCGCAATCTCGTCGCCTCGCAACCTCGCCGGTTGAACCGTCAAGTTTTCACCTTCATGTTCCGCGAGTTCCCGAGTTGTGAGAATTCAGCGGAGTGTTGACTCCTATCTCGAAGCTACGTGTTTCCACCCATCGGCCGTGCAATCCCACTTTATGCTATGCCATGCATCCTACACGAATCTTGGCTCCTCGGCACTTCGCGACTCATCCTCCACACGAATCTTGGCTCCTCGCACTTCGCGACTCGTCCTCCACACGAATCTCAGCTCCTTGGCACTTCGCGACTCGCGAATCCTTTGTGCCACCTGTACTCGACTCGCCGACTCTGCTATGGCCCACACTGCTCTCCAGTTGTTAGGGTATCGCCTTCTCGTAACCTCGCGATCCCTGTGGCCAAATTCTCGAACCTTTTCTTATGAGGTCTCGATACATGATCCCACGTGGGGATCCAACGGTCCTCCTACGATCTGGATCCAACGGCTGTCCTTCTCTCGCTACCTCGCGACCTCGCGACTTGGGGTATCCAATGTTTGGGCTCTAACCCTGCGAACTCCCGAGTTCGCGAGATCTCTCAATCTCTGCCACCTGTCCTCCTCAGATGGACGGCTACAATCCTCTCGCCTCTTTGCCGCCTCGCGTCCTCGTGTCTCGCGACTTTTAATACCAAATCCTCGGCTCTTCCACCCACGAGCTCTCGAGTTTGCGAGATCTCTAAATCTCTACCACCTATCCTCCTCAGATGAACGGATACGATCTTCTCGCCACTTCGCTGCCTCGCAACTATGAATACCCAATACTTGGGCTCTAACCTTGCGAACTCCCGAGTTCGCGAGATCTCTTCGATCTCTACCACATGCCCCTTCAGATGGACAGTCCCGACCCTCTCGCCACTTCGTTGTTTGTGAAGTCAAATGGCTTCCTCTTCCAACCTCTGATGCCCGAGTACCCGATGTGGGTAATCTCGTGACACGCGTCCGCTCCCAACAAACGATCCAGATTAACCTCGCAAATTCGCGACCTCTGATGTCGAGCGAATCTCCTCACATTCTTGATATCCCCGATATCCCGATGATCACTCCTCGTGTCGGGACTTCTCTCTTGTTGTTCACGAAGGCTTAACCTCCATGCAACTTCTTGCAGATCTGACGGCTATCAGGTATCTATCCCAGATTTGACGACCCAGGTCTGTTCTCCTTGTGCGCTCTCCTCCGGCTACTCTTTAGACTTGAAAACCGACGATCCAGATTCTATCGGCTAATCCGACGGCCGATGTTGCTCCTCCCAAGATTTGGCGCTCTTTCTTCCTGCACTTGGAAGAAATTTGAATTTCCAAAGGCCTCAACCTCTGTCTGTTCCTCTGCGAGCTCCACAACCACGAGCCTCACCACGCGTATGCAATGCTACCCTTCCTGAGCTTTCTCCTCCTCCTGAACCCTCTGAGGATTCTTTGGCTCTTGCGTCTCTGCAGAGTCTTCCCGTATTAAAGTGCTATCTCTTCTGAGCTTTCACAACCACTTACACCTCTTGGGGGATTTTGTCCTTCTTCTCCCTCAGATGGAGAACGAAATGGATACCTTCCTGGTTATCCTTCTGCTCAAGTGACCCTCTCGCTGAGTCCTTAGGGGTGTTCAACAACCTAGAAAAAGTCCCTCAGTGGACTCTTCTTTCAGCTCCAAAACTCAAAGAGTTCTCTTCTCCTTCTGTGCCTATCTGCACACTTCCTCAACGCCCCTCTTGGCGGAGTATCTTCTATTCCACAGAACGTTTAGTAGTTCTGGGTTCCTTCTGTGCACCCTTTGCACCTGCTCAATGCCCACTTGGCATAGCCCTACAGAATCCTTAGTGATCCTGTCTTCTCCTTCAACTCTCAGCAGAGTTCTTCTTCAGCACCACTGTGCATATGCTCAATGCCCACTTGGCAGAGCTCTACAAAATCCTCCATGATTATGTCTGCAACTGTGTCTTTCCTCACACAGCCTTACCTCCAGAGGTGTTCAGTAACCTCACAGGTCTTCTTCTTGAGTTGTTGACTTCAGTCCCTGTGCCTCAGCACGTCTTTGTCTTAATCCGCAGTGTTCAGAAGTGCATCCTCTGTGCACGGCTCTCAAAACCCTCAACGTTCTGTCACACCCTCCTAGTGTGAATCCTCGAAGACCTTCAACCTAAAATCACACCAACTCCTGCAGAATGCATCAACAATCATACATTCAAAACATACATAGGGAACACACACAGACATCCATATACACCGAATATGCAGGAAAAACTGTTCTGTTTATATTAACAAATGGCAAATGCCTGTAATTACAATGGTGTTCCTGAGCTCTCTCTGGCTCCTCTCCTCCCTGTTCTACATGCAGATGCTCTCTAGCTCCTCTCCTACAACTATTCTTACTCACTTACCTCCAAAATGAGATATGAAAAATCTCTTTTACCTGAGGGCTCAATCGAGCGCTTCCGTCCAGGTTCACTTACTCTAATAAATTACATTCAATGGCTATCTAGTCCAGCGCCTGGATCTAGATCTCAGCCGATCTAGCATTAAAGTCGATCCTATCTACTGCTTGCACAAAGGCACAGCTTCCATGGCTCACCAGCCTAAGCATTTAATTACATTGAATTTCAAATTTCAAATGAGGTTGCGCCTCTCTTAAATGCTCGATTTGAATTCGCGGACGTGGCTGGTTAGCTGGCTAGCTGACATGGAGCGATGCTCCTGCATCATACTCCACAGCTACAAAATCATTAGCTCCTGCTCATGCGCTTCCCTTCTAAGGGGTTGGAAATCCTCCTGGATCCCAAATAAGTCTTTGGAGCTTCTCATCTGCTCCATTCTACTGTTGTTGCTGCTTCTTCTGCATTACTGCTGTTGTTGTTGCTTTTCTGCTCAGCCTCTCCTTGCGGGCAGTTTCTGCTGACCCTACCATCAGCCTTCTGATAGCTTCTATCACTTCATCCAACTGCTCCAGTGGCTGGTCCTGTTGTTGCAGTCTCCTCAGCTACAAAAATTTTCTGTAATTGGGCAGATCGTTATGATCTCCCATGCCATATTCTTCATCTTCATCTTCATCTGTGGCCTCAAGTTGCCACTCTGCTGCAGACTTCATCTCTGTAGTCTCTTCTTGACTGACCTGCTTCTCATTCATTTTCTTCTCTGACAGCTCAAATTCTGCCAGTTCTCTGGCTAGCCCTGGATTGTTCAACCAATCCTCCAACATCTCTATCTCCATCTCCCATGGAGTGATAATTTTACCTACCTGCTTTTCAGCTTCCTGGCCAAAATTATTGAGCCATTCCTCAGAATGTTCACTCTCTTCTTCTTCTTCTACTTCTCCGTCTGTTTTCAACTCCAATGCTACAACGCTCTCAACTCACTGACTGAAATTGTTGAGTTGTTCCTCAGAATGCTCATTCTTCCCTTCATCTGCTTGGGCAGTCTCAAATGCCTTCTCCAATTTCCTTTTGACAGTCATAGCTGACTGTTCCCCTGCTGTTGTTTTGTCATCTACAACAGAGTTTTCTGCCTCCTCCTGGGCATATGGTAGGAATATCCCAATTCCCCCAATCATCAAAATACCATCCTGACCTTTCTCCTCTGTCAGCTGCACCTGCTGATCCAAATTCGTCTCTGGATTTATGAGACTATCAGACAGTCTCATCTGCTCTGTCAGCTCGTCTGGATGATCCAAATTCATCTTCTCATCCCTGCCCATCTGGAAATATGGGATGCTTCCGCTGCTTCCCTGGTAGACTATGAGATCAACCGATCCCATCTTCATCAACAATCCTTGCTGAATTGAACTCTTCATCGAGCCCATGAGACCTTCAGCTAGTCTCGCATTTTCATCTTTGCCCACCTGGCAGTTTAAGATGCTTCCGCTGCCCTCCTGGTAGTATTCGATTTTTCCGCTGCCCTCCTGGCAGTCTTCGAGATCCCGTGGTGATCTCATTTCATTACCCAACTGGCAATGCAAAATTTCCTCACTGTCCTCCTGACAGTCCATGAGATTTTCAGTCGATCTCATCTCTGTTCCCTTGCCCATCTGGCCATTTGGAAACCTTCCACTGCCCTCCTGGTAGTCTATGAGATCCCTCAGCGATATCTCATCATTTCCCTCCTAGCAAATAGAAATTCCTCGACTGTCCTCTTGACAGTCCGTGAGATCCTCATCTGATCCCAACTCGTTGCCCTCCTGGCAAACTAGAATTTCTTCTTCTCTGCCCTCCTGGCAGTGCTTAAGATCCCCAGTCGATCCCAGTTCGTCCTCTTCATCATCCCAATCATTGAGACCTCTCCCAGTCTCTGGCCAACAGTGACAAATCATATTCTCTTCTGTGGCCTTGAGGTTTTCAGCATACCTGAACCATTTTCTCAACAGCCTGTGTTGTCTCATGACCATCAGCTGTTTGACTGGCCATTTCGCTTTTTCCTTCTCCATGGGCAATTCATGCATTCGTCTCCTCCTCCTATCCTGCTACATCCACAGTTTGAACTTCTCTATGTCCTCCTTTAATTCATAGAGGTCTTTATCAAATTCTCTATCCATTTCTACAAGCTTTTCTATCTTGCTTCTCTTTCTATGGCCTTCAGTAGCCATCTTGCTGCCCCTGTTTGCCTTCCTGGAAAACCTGTGGCTGTCACTCTGCATCTTGAGTGTGTCCAGATTCATCTTATAGTCCTGCTGGCTGTCTATAGAGTACTACCTACCTGCAAACAAGTCCTTACAGAGTCCTTCAACAACTCTGTCTTCTTCCTGCCTCCTCTGTCTGCAAGATACAAACAGAATCCCGCTCTAATATTACCTGATGTGAGTATCAGAGTGCTTCTCTTTTCTTCTCGCTCCCTCTTGCCTGAAGTATACAGACAAGAACTAGCTCTGATACCACTTGATGCAAAGAGGTCCAACCTAAGACCCTGCAGGGTCTCCATACCTGACCTCCTGCTCACAGGATCAATTCTAAATCCCTTATGCTCAGCTGAAGGGGCTCTTTTGATTCTTGAGTGGAATCTCTTCTCAATTAACTGACCAAATCCATAGGTCCTTTAACTCACTCTCACGGCCTTCAGTACTTGACCGTGGTTATCCTCGACTCTATATCGGGGTTCGGGGTTTCTCGGTTCTCGCTGTTGAGAGTCACTGTACTCTCCAACTCTCGACCTCTGATTCTCCGATGAGCACTTTCGTGCTAGCCCCTATAAGTTATACTCTCACCACATGACCACTACTCCCGTGTCCAGGGCCTTACCTCGCAATCTCGCTGCCTCGCAATCTCCCTGGTTGAACCGTCGAGTTTTCACCTTCCCGTTCCGCGAGTTCCCGAGTTGCGAGAATTCAGCGGAGTGTTGACTCCTATCTCCAAGCGACGTGTGTCCACCCGTCGGCCGCGCGATCCCACTTTATGCTCTGCCACGTGTCCTACACAAATCTCATCTCCTCGACACTTCGCGACTCATCCTCCACACGAATCTCGGCTCCTCGCACTTTGCGACTCGTCCTCCACACGAATCTCAGCTCCTCGGCACTTCACGACTCGCGAATCCTTTGTGCCACCTGTACTCCACTCGTCGACTCTTCTATGGCCCACACTGCTCTCCAGCTGTTAGGGTATCGCCTTCTCGCAACCTCGCGATCCCTGTGGCCAAATTCTTGAACCTTTTCTTACGAGGTCTCGATACATGATCCCACGTGCGGATCCAACAGTCCTCCTACTATCTGGATCCAACGGCTTTCCTTCTCTCGCTACCTCGCGACCTCATGACTTGGAGTATCCAATGTTTGGGCTCTAACCCTGCGAACTCCTGAGTTCGCGAGATCTCTCGATATCTGCCACCTGTCCTCCTTAGATGGACGGCTACGATCCTCTCGCCTCTTTTCCGCCTCGCGTCCTCATGTCTCGCGACTTTTAATACCAAATCCTCGGCTCTTCCACCCACGAGCTCCCGAGTTCACGAGATCTCTAGATCTCTGCCACCTGTTCTCCTCAAACGAACGGCTGTGATCTTCTTGCCACTTCGTCGCCTCAATACTTCGTGCCTCGCGACTCTGAATACCCAATACTTGGGCTCTAACCCTGTGAACTCCCGAGTTCGCGAGATCTCTTCAATCTTTTCCACACACCCCTTCATATGGACGGTCTCGATCCTCTCGCCACTTTGCTGTTTGTGAATTCGAATGGCTTCCTCTTCCAACCTCCGATGCCCAACTACCCGATGTGGGTAATCTCGTGACACGCGTCTTCTCCCAACGAACGGTCCAGATTAACCTCGCAAATTCGCGACCTCTGATGCCGAGGGACTCTCCTCAAATTATTGATATCCCCAATATCCCGATGATCACTCCTCGTGTCGGGACTTCTCTCCTACTGTTCACGAAGGCTTAACCTCCGTGCAACTTCTTGCAGATCCGACGGTGGTCGGGTATCTATCCCAGATCTGATGACCCAGATCTGTTCTTCTTGTGCGCTCTCCTCCGGCTGCTCTTTGGACTTGAAAACGAACAATCCAGATTCTATCGGCTAATCCAACGACGGATGTTGCTCCTACCAATATTTGGTGCTCTTTCTTCCTGTACTTGGAAGAAATTCGAATTTCCAAATGCCTCAACCTCTGTCTGTTTCTCTGTGAGCTCCACAACCATGAGCCTCACCACGTGTATGCAATGCTGCCCTTCCTGAGCTTTCTCCTCCTCCTGAACCCTCTAAGGATTGTTTGGCTCTTGCGTCTCTGCAGAGTCTTCCCGTATTAAAGTGCTATCTCTTCTGAGCTTTCACAACCACTCAGACCTCTTGGGGGATTTTGTTCTTCTTCTCCCTCAGATGGAGAATGAAATGGATACCTTCCTAGTTATCCTTCTGCTCAAGCGACCCTCTTGCTGAGTCCTTATGGGTGTTCAGCAACCCAGCAAAAGTTCCTCAGTGGACTCTTCTTTCAGCTCCAGAACTCAAAGAGTTCTCTTCTCCTTCTGTGCCTATCTGCACACTTCCTCAACACCCCTCCTAGCGGAGTATCTTCTATTCCACAGAACGTTTAGTAGTTCTGGGTTCCTTCTGTGCACCCTTTGCACCTGCTCAATGCCCACTTGGCAGAGCCCTACATAATCCTCAGTGATCCTGTCTTCTCCTTCAACTCTCAGCAGAGTTCTTCTTCAACACCACTATGCATATGCTCAATGCCCACTTGGCAGAGCTCTACAGAATCCTCCACGATTCTGTCTACAACTGTGTCTTTTCTCACACAGCCTTCCCTCCTGAGGTGTTTAGTAACCTCACAGGTCTTCTTCCTGAGTTGTTGACTTCAGTCCCTGTGCCTCAGCACGTCTTTGTCTTAACCCGCAGTGTTCAGAAGTGCATCCTCTGTGCACGACTCTCAGAACCCTCAGCGTTCTGTCACACCCTCCTGGTGTGAAGCCTCAAAGACCTTCAACCTGAAATCACACCAACTCCTGCAGAATGCATCAACATTCATACATTCACAACATACATAGGGAACACACACAGACATCCATATACACCAAATATGCAGGAAAAATTGCTCTGTTTATATTAACAAATGGCAAATGCCTGTAATTACAATGGTGTTCTTGAGCTCTCTCTGGCTCCTCTCCTCTCTGTTCTACATGCAGATTCTCTCTAGCTCCTCTCCTACAACTATTCTTACTCACTTACCTCCAAAATGAGATATGAAAAATATCTTTTACCTGAGGGCTCAATCAAGCGCTTCCCTCCAGGTTCACTTACTCTAATAAATTACATTCAATGGTTGTCTAGTCCAGTGCCTGGATCTAGATCTCAGCCGATCTAGCATTAAAGTCGATCCTATCTACTGCCTACACAAAGGCATGGATTCCATGTCTCACCAGCCTAAGCATTTAATTACATTGAATTTCAAATTTCAAATGAGGTTGTGCCTCTCTTAAATGCGCGATTTGAATTCACGGACGTGGCTGGTTAGCTGGCTAGCTGACATGGAGCGATGCTCCTACATCATATGTCTTTGACCTTCTATTGGGATCTATGTTTAAGGTTACATAACTTTCATTATTGTTGTTTTAGGAAAGAAAATAGTTCTTCTATTTCCCTGCCTCAAATATTCCTTTAAACTTATGATTGGATGCTCTTTTTAAGGTTCCCTTGCAGGTGTTTCTGTAACTGAAGTTAGCACATGAAAATACCTGAAAAACATACAATACCCCTCTAGATATTTTAAATACTTTGCAACTTATAAATAACTAAGAACACATGAAAAATCAACTCATTGTGCTTTTTGGTCAACATGACCCTTGACAAACCCCCCACCCCCCCAGGGGAAAACTAGTTTGAGATATATGTGTATATATGGAGTGCTTCAAGCAATAAATACAACAAGGAAATAAATAAAATTGAAACTTTCCACTTTGCAATCTCCTATCAAGATATGCAAGCAAGTTCCTTGAAGAATGCGCCCAAGAAGTGTTCCCTTCCCTTTCCTTTTCCAATCTTGAAGAATGATGCACCCTTTCTCTTCCTTTCGCTAATTGAAAATACCTTGCATAAAAAATAATACGTGTATGCACCATCAACCATGCACCAACTAGATATGAGATAGCTCCACTCCAAATAGTGTCTTCTAGCTTGTGCCCTCACTCCAAGAGTGCGTCCTCCCACTAGTAAACACTCAAAAGATAAATGAATGAAGCTCCAAGATTCCTTGTTCCCTCCATGAACAAGTGCACCCAAGAAAGATAATCCAAACCCTCCTTTATCACATCTCTTCTCCTCACCAAACTCTCGTGAACAATGGATGCCTCTCTTTTCCCTATGCGCCCCGTTAAGCCATCCTTAGGACAAACCTAGAGATCAATGGATAAGATCATCTCTAGCCATCTATAATCCATGAGTGAGATATCATCTCAAGTATCTCACTTAGAAACCAACTTTTGGTTAAGTTTCCTAAGTTTTATTTATGTCCCTTAATTCACCCACAAAGTGAATTAATAGTCACTTTTTCCTTAAGTGACAAATCTAACCTTTTTGACTTAGGATAAAGCCGGTGTGAAATTAGACATAAATTAAAGGGTACAAAGTTCAAATAATTTCCCTCTTTTTGTTAGAGACACACAACCACAAGGGGACCACTTCCCAAGGTACACAAAACTCAACACTCCCTCTTACCGAGGAAAGTGTTTCTCACCAAGCCCATCTTGTCTCTGAAATAGACACACTTTCCCCTTGGAAAGGCCTTTGTGAGAATGTATTCCACCTTCTCATCAGTCAGACTATATTGAAGCTGAACTGACCCATGCTGAACCCAGTCTTTGATGAAATGATACATGATCTCAATGTTCTTCAACCTGTCATGAAACAATGGATTCTCATAGAGTTTGATACAACTTAGATTATCACAGTGAATGAATGTCGAAGACCAAATAAACCAACTAGTAACTTACGAAGCCAAATGGCCTCGCTACTAACCAAATTGGCTGCCATGTGCTCTACTTCGAATGAACTCAAAGCTACTGAATTTTGTTTTCGATTGAACCAGGAAACAACTCATGATCCCAACCCAAAACAAAACCCTCAGTTGATCTTACTGTTAGTGCACTACTACATATTTAAAATTTTGCAATGACTACTTGCAACGAAAGGTTACTTTTGTCGCAAAAATAAAGATAAAGAGTTGAATTTAAAAAAAAAAATTATAAATCCATCATGAGTTCATCTCTCTTGTGATGAAAACTTTGGCTATCGTCGCAAGAGTGACATAACTAGATGTACGTCGCAAGAGCGACTAACGTGAAGATATTGGACTCTCATCTCTCTTGCGACGACCTTTGGTTATCGTCACAATAACGTCGATTCAATGATGGTCGTTACACTATTTGAAAAAGTCAACATTGACCATTACACTATTTGACAAAGTCAACATTGACTTTGTCAACGTTCGTTTCTCTTGCTACGAAAAAAATATCTATAAATATTTTTCAAATTAGAGATGTTGTGACAATCTAATTGTTATAACAATGACAATTCATAACTTCAGAAAGGGTACTTCTATGTGGAAGAATGTCATGAAATATTAGAGGTGGGAAAAAAAGTAAAGTGGGTGAAAAGGGTGATGGTATATGTTATTTCCCTTGTGTTGTCGCAAGAGTCAACTCTAGGCTGTAATAGAGCCAAGCCTTAGCACATTTTAAATGAAATAATAAGTTGTCACTAGGAACTTGACTTGGGTTTCATGCAAGTAAATTCCGAGATAACCACAAACCACTTTTGATTAGAAGTTGCCCCTTCCAATCCGAGAGGGATCTCTCAAATATATGTCATGATAGGATATTCAATGAGCTTAACAGTGGGTAGATCTGTGGATAACAAAATTTTTTGAGGTTTTTAGGGTTGGTGGTTCGAACCGGGAGGTATTCCATTGGGCATGGAGTCGAATGATCAAGCAAATAATAAGAATGTTTCAGAAATGGAAATCCATGGAATAGAGGCGAGATAGAATTTGATTACAGAGAAAAGGATTTATAAAAGTATGACAACAAAATAGAGAGAAAACATATCAATATGCAAGGAGCACTTATCAATGAGTGAATTCCTAGCATAAATCAGTGGAAAGAGATGGTCGGGACAGAGCATATAGCAAGGATGAATTATGAACCTTCATATATCTGCAAGAAACAACCTATAACCTGTCTAGCAATAGAGCATCTAACAAACGGATGAATTCCATTACAAACACAGTTACAAATCAGGAAGCAAATGGAAATAAAACCAAGTGAAATGATGTGAAAACGAAGCAATAAGACATTCTCTATAGACAAAATCACAAGAATCTATGATATAGATCGAAAATTCTTTGCACTCTTTTATTAAACATGAAAACAAGTGCTACAGCCCAAGAGTACTACTCCTGTGTGTCTTTTCCCCCTCCTATTCTTCTTCAAGAAGATACAATAATATAGGTCTTCTTTCGAATAACTGAAAAACAATTTGAATTACAAAATAAATCCCTCTAGAAATGAATAGTTATCTCATGTAGGTATTGAGGTAGAAATCCTCCTAAAAGATAACAACAGTTACCATCAATTTCATAAACTTTCTGCCATAGAAAATGGGCCAAACTGCTGAAAACTGGGGCTGCGGTTATGGTTCTTTATCTCTCGAATCGTGATAGTTGTATAATAATTAAAAGAGGTTTTTTTGAATATGTTTGTCATGAGAAAAAACCTCTCTCATTTCCCTGAGATCTATTTCCATTTTCCCCAGATCTTCATTTTACAAACATGTGTCAAAACAGGAAAATATGAGATCCAAAAATTAGGGCTCAGAGACGGATTCGATTCTCCCAATATGTGACACTTGTAGTAAAAATGAGAGAGGTTATTGATATTTGATGTGTTATTAACAAAATCCTCTAACTGTTTCTCAAAATGATCCTCTATTTTCTCAGAATCATCATTTGAAAATGATGACTCAACATAGTAAAAATGCCATATTTTCTGAAAACGAACCTCATCTTTCGGGGGACTTTTTATTGCCTTCCCAAGCTCAAAATGAAATTATGAATACAACACTAGAAATATTAGGATATTTGGATGTCGATCGATTATTCGAAGACGGAAAATGGCCTCTCCAAGGCTGAGAAAAATGGTTTTTTCCCAAGGCAATTTTTTTGCATATGAAAAATCTACGATTTCGGTGGCTGACAGGCCAAAAACAAGGGTATATTAGTTTCCGGAATTCTTGGTTTTCGGTTGTTAACAGTGCGATTTCATAGCACCGTAAGCCACTAAAAGTCCCGAAACCTTGATTTTTGGTTTCAGGTTTCGGGTTTCAGGGAAACGGGCAGTGGTCAAAATCTTTATGTTGGCCAAACCCCCAACTGTCGAAAACCTGAAATGGTGACGTGGCATTTTTGTAAAACCTTATTATAGCGATTTTATGTCATTTATTGCATTATTTTTGCACCTACTAGTGAGATCTTCCTCCATGTGGCTTGATGAATGGCACTTGAATGCTTGGTCTTGACCGATACACTTTCGACAACTAATGGAATATGAAACTTGAGATTTAAGTTACTGAAAGTCTGCACTTTCGGTAGCTAAAGACTATAAGTTTTTTCCTCCTAAGCTACCGAAAGCCAAAATTTCAATATTTGTTCCAACATAGGCTCCATCTAGGGATGGTGCTTTCCTGTAAAGCGCCAAGAATAGTAGACCACGTGCCTTCATCCATTGGGTGACCCAAAATCATCCTTATCAAACTCTGAAACCCTTTCACTTTACTTGCATCTTTTCGAAACAAAAAACTGCTTATTCATTCATTGGGCTATGGAGTCATAATGCTTTAAAACAAAACCATACTGGATTCAAAACTGAACTGAAAAAATATTGAAAACCACCACTGTAATCTAATGCTCAAAGTCAAGATTATTTATATACATCACCTACTGCAACTACTGAAACATTCCCACTGAATCAAATGATATGAAAATGCCAGTGAAGCCAATCCAATAACTGTCTACTTATTTGAAATTTGTTGACACTTTCTTTGAGTAGGCTGAAAAAGGAAACTGACAACTCCCATATGACCTGTTGTTGATCATGCATTTTCAAACTTTTCATCAATTCTTGTGACAAAATATCCATGACATAGCATACTCCTCCATTAAATGAATCTAAAAGGTCAGCAAAAGGATCATGAAAAAATGCATGGTCCTGAGGTTTTAAATAACAAGCTTCATCAAAGACTACTATGTGCTCCAATTTATTTTGCTCAGGATCGTCCTCAAAGAGGATATCCAAACATCCTTCATATGATATGGCATCTATCTAAAGACCGTCATTCCTCCATGAAAAACCTGCAGCCAATTGTTCTAGATAAACAATATTATAATCATCAGTGTACTCATCATATTTAGGTTCAGCGGATAACTCGGGAGTGTCACAAATGCTCAGAATATTGACTGTGGGTTCCTCAAAAATGGGAAATTCTGGTTCTTTCTCTATCATGATGTCTATCGCAGATTCATACTCCTCCAAATTACAGTCTAAAGCATCCTTGAACAACAAACTTCCTTCAATACTGTTAAACATGACAACCACATCTTTTTCATGAAACAAAATAAAGTCTACAAGCTGATCTCCTGGCAGGAAATCATCATCATAAATAGGTTCACTAACTTCCTATAAAGTTCCATCAAACACATGATTGTCATCATTTAAAAATATATTTACATTTTCAGAAATGGAAGAAGTTTGACACTCATATCCGGGACTATGTGAAAGTTGCAAATCTGCGTGAGTAGGGGTTGTAACATAGTTGTTCAGAAGCAGATCTATCTTGTCTTTTGTTAAAGGAGGAGGTGATTTGTGTAATTTCTGGATCAAGAAACTATTGTTTTCTTTCTCTTCTGTAGGTTGACCATGATAATGAATATCTTCTTCTTGAATATGATCACAAGAGCTATCATATCTTGTTTCTTTATCAGCCAACTCTTCGTCATGCTAGTCACCTTCATCCACTTGAGAAATTTTTGTTGTTTCTTCCTCCTCTTCAAGAAGATTTGTATGATCTTTTTTTCTTATGAATTCTATATTACAACAATCTTCAAAAAGGATTTCAGCTGAATATATCCTCTTACAATGTTGATGAAAAAGTATGTGAAAATATTTCAATGAAGGAATACTGGAATGGGGTAAACATTAATACCAGAGCCTAGCATCTCTTTCCAATGAAAACATAAAAAGTTTCATGAGGACATCTTCATGATGTACATTTAATTCATCCATGAGCTTGTGGAATTCAAGCAAGTGTTGTGCAGGATTATCGTCCACATATACTCCATATTTAGGAAGGACATCTTCCCAAATTTTAATGTCTGGAATAATGTTTGGAAAACCATAAACATTGGTAAATTTAGAGGATAAAAACTCATAGCAATACGAGCAGCGAACGAATTCAACATTTTGAGACCAGTGGAGTTGCCAGTGAATCATGTAGAGTCTTTGAACCAAGGAGTCGCCAAGTGAATGATCACAGCCAATTGAATGCATATCCCTTGTTCACCATCAAGGAATAGCTCTAAACTTTTGTCGTATCCCAGGGAAGATAGCTTTGTTCCTCCATCCTTGGCAATGGTGCCAGAAAATTTTGTCGCAAGAGTCGACTCTAGGCTGTAATAGAGCAAAGCCTTAGCACATTTTAAATGAAATAATAAGTTGTCACTAGGAACTTGACTTGGGTTTCATGCAAGTAAATTATGAGATAACCATGAACCACTTTTGATTAGAAGCTGCCCCTTCCAACCTGAGAGGGATCTCTCGAATATATGTCATGATAGGATATTCAATGAGCTTAACATTCGGTAGATCTGTGGGTAACAAAAAATTTTGAGGTTTTTAGGGTTGGTGGTTCGGACCAGGAGGTATTCCATTGGGCATGGAGTCAAATGATCAAGCAAACAATAAGAATGTTTCGGCAATGGAAATTCATGGAACAAAGGCGAGATAGAAGTTGATTACAGAGAGAAGGATTTATAAAAGTATGACAATAGAATAGAGAGAAAACATATCAATATGCAAGGAGCACTTATCAATGAGTGAATTCCTAGCATAAATCAGTGGAAAGAGATGGTTGGGACAGAGAATATAGAAAGGATGAATTATGAACCTTCATATCTCTACAAGAAATAACCTATAACCTATCCAGCAATAGAGCATCTAACAAATGGATGAATTCCATTACAAACACAGTTACAAATCGGGAAGCAAATGGAAATAAAACCAAGTGAAATGATGTGAAAACGAAGCAATAAGACTTTGTCTGCAAACATAATCACAAGAATCTCTTATATAGATCGAAAATGATCTGCACTCTTTTATTAAACATGAAAACAAGTGCTACAGGATAGGAGTACTACTCCTGTGTGTCTTTTCCCCCTCCTATTCTTCTTCAAGAAGATACAATAATATAGGTCTTCTTTCGAATAACTGAAAAACAATTCGAATTACAAAATAAATCCCTCTATAAATGAACAGGTATCTCATGTAGGTATTATGGTCGAAATCCTCCTAAAAGATAACAACAGTTACCATCAATTTCAGAAACTTTTTGCCATAGAAAATGGGCCAAACTGTTGAAAAATGGGGCTGCAGTTATGGTTCTGTATCTCTCGAATAGTGGCAGTTGTGTATAAAATTAAAGATTTTTTTTTGCATACGTTTGTTATGAGAAAATACCTCTCTGAGTTCCCTAAGATCTGTTTCCATTTTCCCCAGATCTTCATTTTACAAACATGTGTCAAAACAGGAAAACATGAGATCCGAAAATTAGCGCTCGGAGATGGATTCTATTATCCAAATATGTGACACCTGTAGGAAAACTGAGAGAGGCTATTGATATATGATGTGTTAGTCACAAAATTCTTTGACCGTTTCTCAAAATGATCCTCCAGACGCTCAAAATCATCATTTGGAAATGATGACTCAGCACAGTAAAAACGCCATATTTTCTGAAAACCAACCTCATATTTCGGGGGACTTTTTACTGCCTTCCCAAGATCAAAATGAAATTATGAAGACACCACTGGAAATATTAGCATATTTAGATGTCGATCGATTATTCGAACATGGAAAATGGCCTCTCCAAGGCTGGAAAAAATGGCTTTTTCCCAAGGCAATTTTTTTGCATATGAAAAATTTGCGATTTTGGTGGCTGACAGGCTGAAAACAAGGGTATCTTAGTTGCCAAAAGTCCTGGTTTTAGGTGGCTAACAGTGCAATTTCATAGCGCTGTAAGCCACCGAAAGTCCCTAAACCCCGATTTCAGGTTTCGGGTTTCGGGTTTTGGGAAAACGGACAGTGGTCAAAATCTTTATGTTGGCCAAACCCCCGACTGCAGAAAACTCGAAATGGTGACGTGGAATTTTTGTAAAACCTTTTTATAGCAATTTTATGTCATTTATTGCATTCTTTTTGCACCTACTCGTGATCTCTTCCTCCATGTGGCTTGATGTGTGGAGCTTGAACACTTGGTCTCGACCGATACACTTTCAATAGCTAATGGCATATGAAAGCTGAGATTTAAGCTACCGAAAGTCGACACTTTCGGTAGCTAAACACTATAATTTTTTTTCTCCTAAGCTACCGAAAGCCAAAATTTCAATATTTGTTCCAATGCCTTGCAAAAAATGTGGCATTACATGTCCCGTAAGAATTTTAATAGAAACAACTACAAAATTTTGTAGGAAATATGGGCACATTGATGGGGGATCGAATGAATATTCTCCCATGGTAATTAGCCATATATTCATTATCTATTTTTATATTGTCGATTTTATATAAAATTATATATATTGTTTGAATATTTGTTATAGTACACATTAATTTTGCATGATTATTTGTAATTATAAAGTTAGAATTTCCCTCTAACTTTTTGTAGAATATTGCACCAAATAGTACTAGTAGAAATGATATTGTACAAGCTGAGGAACATGATCAAACAAAGGAGGATCTCATGGAAAAAGATGATGGGACAAATCAAGTTAATGATACCATGGAAGAAGATGATGGGACAAATCAAATGATCCAAGATTTGTTTGCTCAGTCGGATGAGGATGGGGACAATGATGGTATTAATGATGAACCTCTATTAGAAAAGGCAAATAAACGACTTTATGAAGGCTCAAGAGAAAATATTCTCTCTACTACATTGTTTCTGGTGAAATTAAAGGTTATTAACAATTTTTCAAACACTTGTAGGACACAGATCCTAAGGTATGTAATATGTTTCATCTCATATACATAAATGTTGACTTTTTCTATATTTTTTTAGTGTTAATTAATGTGTAAAATAAGAATGCAATTTTTACGATTAATATTCTTTACATTAACTAGTTATTTGTTATGTTGTAGATTGTTAGGTGAATTTTTGTTACCATCATCAAATATTTTACCTCGCACATATAGAGATTTGCATCCCATTATGAAAGACATTGGAATGGATTATCAAACTATATATGCATGTCCTAATGGTCATATTATATATTATATACAACATGCTTCGAAAACAGAATGTCTGCAATTTCTTATCAGTATATATTGAACCGATCAAGTAACAAAAAGGGTGCCTCAAAAGGTTCTTCATCATATTCCCATAATTCCATGTTTGCAGGGATTGTTCATGTGTGAAAGCATAGAAAAATTTATGGATTACCATGCACGTAACAGAAGTGGAGATGGTGTTCTTTGAATGCCTGTTGATGGTTATGAATTTAGGAAAATTGAGGAAAAATGGGCATATTTCAAAGATGCACCTCGTAATGTTAGTCTTTCATTGGCAGCTGATGGTGTTAATCCATTCAGAGATCTTAGGTATATTTACTCAGTGTAGCCTATTTTTGTTATAAAAAATAACATTCCTCCTTGGATGCCAATAAAGAGGGAGCACACAATGCTGAAAATGATTGTTCCAAGTATTTCTTTACATTAATTTTTTCAATGTAACATTTTCATTTGTTTCATTTTTTGCATAATATCCTTTGTTTATTGATTTACTTATATATACATATCATGGTTATAGTAATTATGTGTAATTTCAAACAATTAGGTAAGTACCAAGTTAAATATATGAATGTATATATTGATCCTCTTATTGACGAGCTACTAAAGTTATGGGCTGACATCACTATGTATGACATATGTAAACCAATCGGGGAGAAGAAATTGAAATTCCATGGAATAATTTTATGGACAATTCATGATGTCCCAGGACTAACACATTTTTGTGGTATGTAGCATTCTTATATTTCTCTTTAATACTATATATTTTTTTAAAGATATCATGTTGCATGTTTAATTTTTAAATAATCTCATCGTATAATTGACATTAATCCATGTGTTGCAGGTCTTCAAACAAAGGGTAAATTTTCATGTCCAATTTGTGGTCTTAAGATGAAGTATCACCATTCAAAAAGTTTAGGAAAGGTGGTGTTTGATGAGTATAGGCACCTTCTCCCTAAGAACCATAGGTATCGTACTACTGAAAAACATTATTTCAATGGGAAAGAAGAGACTAGTTTAAAACCATGAAGAATGAAACCTCACCTATGGAGGTTGGAATATAATAGAAATTGTCAAGATGGTACACAATTTCTTTATGTATCGTATAATATGTAATGTTTTGAATTTGTATTTTAATCATTGAATTTATTTTACCGTCTTTGATAATTATTGTTTTGATTTCTTTTATGCTTCATAAAGGCTGGCATCATGAAGGTATTAATAATGGGATTCCACGAGGAATGAAATGTTATCCCACTCAATTCATGAGGTTTCCCTACTATGAGAAGATAAAAATATCTCAGTTGTTTGATACAATGCATATCGGGAAGAATGTGATAGAAATGTTATGGTGAATCATAGATGGTAGGAGGGATAAAGAAAAAATTGTCAAATTTTGTACTGACATTCAGGAAGCCAATCATGCAATGGGAAGTGTGATCCGATCAAATAGATATGGTGACTGAAATAACCTTTCATGGTTATTAACAAAGCAACAAAGCAATGATGTAAAAGAGGTCATTAAAACAATTAAACTTCCCATGGGTTTTGCTTCAAACATAAATAATATCTTAACGAAGAAAGGTGAATTTGGTGGGGTAAAACCACATGATTAGCATACCTTCATTAAGGTAATAATTTTCGTATACATATTTATATATTGGCCTTATACATATTTTAAGATTTTTCTTTTTTTGTCTACTTTGGTCGAAACAAATAATGATTCATTTTTTTGTTACAGTATGTGCTACAACTATCTCTCCCAAACGACTTTGAAAACAACATCAAACAAATTATATATGATATTGGAAAAAACATGAGGTAAGTAGTTGTGATTTATATGCAAAATGTTCTTTTAATTTGTTGTTGTACTTAATGAGATGTGTTTTACTTGTAATGTAATATATATTATGTTATATTGAAATATGTTATTTTCTTGTGTCATGATCTCATGTATATGGTTTTCATTGAAACAAATCCACGAAGATGATATAAAGTATTGGAAGAGAGAAATTCCTCGGCTAATGTGTGAAATGAAAAAGTGTATACCTCCAACTTTTTTCAATGCACAAAAACACTACCTCATACACCAAGTTGAGGAGATTGAAATTTGTGGACCTGTACACACAAGGCCAATGTGGATGGTGGAGAGGCACTTGAAATCATTGAAGGATTTGGTTAGACAAAGAGTGCATCTTGAGGTTTCTATGGTGGAGGGATATATGGTATATCAATCCATGGTGTATATTAGTTAGTATCTTCCTAAATTAGCAGCACCAACTATGCATGCAGTGGATCTCATTTGGGATGTGAACTCCATCAAAACATTTGAAGGTCAGGAGCACCTATTAGGGAAAGGTAGAATGAAAAAAATGAGAGGTAATATATTAATAATTGTGGAGATTTATATAATTAATACATACAATTTTTCATTTTTTGTGCATATGATCATACTCATTAATATATTAATATATGTTATTTCATAAATTATTAATATTTACCATGGACATTATAACTAATATTTAATATTGGTGAATTGTGATTTTTGTATTCAATTGCTCAAGATTGGGATGCACTGCATTTATACATTGAAAACAATATTGACTGGATGAATGTATGGATTGAAAGATGTAAAAAACATCATGGAGGTAGGTTATCATGGAAATGACTGTCTGAATTGGTTAGAAAATCTCATCGTAATGGAGATGCCAATGTTACACAAAGGGAAATTGATTAGCATGTGGTTTGAAAGATGGACAGGAAAGAAAATTCACCCATTTTATTCAGTTTTTTTATATTATATAAATGTGACTACATGTGTATTGTCTTTTTCAGATACTTTCCAAGTTACATAAATTATATGTTAATTTATTAATTGATAATGCATCTTTTACATATCTGGAATATTGCAGTTGAAACACCACAAGGCTATGTGGTGCAATGGTCGTAAATTTTTCATCGAAGAATTGGATGAAACCAGGAAAAATGTTGATAGTGGGGTAGCTGCAGTATTCCAGGCCACTAATTCTTCATCTTGGAGTGACAGACATCCTCAAGAATCTGAAAATAGATACTATGGGTATTTGAATGATATACTTGAGTGTGACTTTAATTTCTTCAAATTAGTTATGTTTGACGTCAAATGGTATAAGTTATGAATGCATGAACGCGATGAAGAAAGAACTGTTATTCAACATGCAAATGGATTTCTGATGATTAAAACAACAGTGTTTGAAAGAGGACATGGTCGTTAGTTTTTTCCAAGCCAATGTGAACATGTATTTTACTCAAATGCTCTTGGTGAGAGGGATTGTTCATTTGTTGTTAGATATGATCCAAGAGGAAGGCTATTTAAGTATACTCATGTACACGAAGAATATGATATTGAAGAAGAATATGATTCGCCAGATCAGATAGAGAGGAAATATCATGCAGGGTCAATAGACGAAGAAGATGAAAGAGATAATGATCCAGGCATAGGATACAATGCATTTCTTGAAGATGATGTCGATGAAAATATGCTCGAAAATGAAATTGATGACGATAATGATATCGTCAATCCTTTCAACACTGTTTCTGAACTGGATGATGATAAATATGTCGATTTGGATGAATAAGAAGACACAAAATAAGGATGATTATACAGATGATTTTTGTAGTGTCTATGCATGAATATTACTAGGTTGCTTTCGATTATTTTATATTTTATAGATTGGGTATTGGGGAATTGAGAGTGATGTGAGGGGGATGGGAGGGGCCATATGAGCTTCCATATTCATGTGGTTGGTTTTGTTGAGTAGAGGATAAATTATTCTTGAAACCAAGAGAAGCTCATTCATTTTTATACCATCATGATCGTAGATGTCATCATTGTTGTCATAGTATTGCATCAATGAAGTTTTGATGAATGTGTTTGTCAATTCTATAGAATATTCATTGAAACTATTTGAAAACATGGGACTTGAAAATATAACTCACACACCCACTCTATATATCCGATCTCGTCCTTGTTTCATTTGAACTTTTCGTTGTGATGAAAAATCCCTCTTTCTTCGTTCAGTGTTTAATCAACACCATAAAAATATGTCCTTGCAGTACTAAATCCGAGAACATGTGTACTATTGAATGAATTTTAAAAGGAACAACGAAAATACATTATACTAGGACTAGACACGGGCAACAATTTTCTGTGAATGGGGCCAACATTAAAAAAAATTCAAAATGTTTATGTATCCACTGAAATTTAGCATGGATAGAATATTCACATGCCTTAACGACATGGGAGAGTTTCTGGACTCAAATTTGACTCACACACCCACTTGTTTCCATCATCAATTAATCATCATGTAAACCATAAACCTTATTTTTCTTTCAATGTACACAAATATCTTGATACAAGTTTTAAGTTTGCATCAACCTTTCTTCATTTTTCTTTCAAGTTCTACATTGTATATAAAATGTATGTGTGTCATAGTTGTGATGAAAAATCCCTCTTTTTTTTTCATTGTTTAATAAACAACATAAAAATATGTCCTTGCAGTACTAGATGCAAGAACGTGTGTATTGGCAAATGAATTTTAAAAGGAACAATGAAAATACATTGTACTAGGACTAGACATGGGAAACAATGACCTATGAATGGGGCCAACGTTGAAATGTTTTCAAATTGTTTCTGTATGCACTGAAATTCGACATGGATAGACTATTCACATGCCTTAACGATATGAGAGGATTTCTGGACTCAAATTTGACTCACACACCCACTTGTTTCCATCATCAATTCATCATCATGTAAACCATAAACCTTATTTTTCTTTCAAAGTACACAAATATCTTGACACAAGTTTTAAGTTTGCATCAACCTTTCTTCATTTTTCTTTCAAGTTCTCCATTGAATATACAATGTATGCGTGTCATAGTTGTGATGAAAAATCCCTCTTTTTCATTCATTCTTTAATAAACACCATAAAAATATGCCCTTGTAGTACTAGATGCGAGAATGTATGTGTCAAACGAATTTTAAAAGGAACAATGAAAAGATAGTGTATTAGGACTAGACATGGGCAACGGTGCCTTGTGAATGGGGCCAAGGTTGAAATTTTTTCAAATTGTTTCTTTATGCACTGAAATTTGACATGGATAGACTATTCACATGCCTTAACGATATGGGAGGGTTTATGAACTCAAATTTGACTCACACACACACTTGTTTCCATCATCAATTCATCATCATGTAAACCATAAACCCTATTTTTCTTTCAAAGTACACAAATAGCTTGACACAAGTTTTAAGTTTGCATCATCCTTTTTTCATTTTTCTTTCATTGCATATAAAAAGTATGTGTGTCATAGTTGTGATGAAAAATACCTCTTCTTTCATTCATTGCTTAATCAACACCATAAAAATATGTCCTTGCAGTACTAGATGTGGGAACGTGTGTACTGTCGAACGAATTTTAAAAGGAACAACAAAAATACATTGTACTAGGACTAGACATGGGAAACAGTGACCTGTGAATGGGGCCAACATTGAATTTTTTTCAAATTGTTTCTGTATGCACTGGAATTTGACATGGATAGACTATTTGCATGCCTTAACGATATGGGAGGGTTTCTCGACTCAAATTTAACCCACACACCCACTTGTTTCCATAATCAATTCATCATCATGTAAACCATAAACCCTATTTTTGTTTCAAAGTACACAAATAGATTGACACAAGTTTTAAGTTTGCATCATCCTTTCTTCATTTTTCTTTCAGGTTATGCATTGTATATACCATGTATGTGTGTCATAGTTGTGATGAAAAATCTCTCTTTTTTCGTTCATTGTTTAATCAACACCATAAAAATATGTCCTTCTAGTATTAGATGCATGAACATGTGTACTGTAGTATGAATTTTAAAAGGAACAACGAAAATACATTGTACTAAGACTAGACATGGGCAACAGTGACCTTTGAATGGAGACAACGTTGAATTTTTTTCAAATTGTTTATGTATGCACTGAAATTTGACATGAATAGATTATTCACATGCCTTGATGATATAGGAGGGTTTCTGGACTCAAATTTGACTCACACACCCACTTGTTTCCATCAAAACTTCATCATCATGTAAACCATAAGCCCTATTTTTGTTTCAAAGTACACAAACAGCTTGACACAAATTTTAAGTTTGCATCAACCTTTCTTCATTTTTCTTTTAGGTTGTCCATTGTATATATAATGTATGTGTGTCATAGTTGTGATGAAAAAACCTTATTTTTTCGTTCATTGTTTAATAAACACCATAAAAATATGTCCTTACAATACTAGATGCGGGAATATGTGTACTTTCGAACAAATTTTAAAAGAAACACCGAAAAGACAATGTATGAGGACTAGACATGGGAAACAATGACCTGTGAATGGGGCCACCGTTGAAAGTTTTTCCAATTCTTTTTGTATGCACTGAAATTTGACATGGATAGACTATTCACATGCCTTAACGATATAGGAGGGTTTCCGGACTTAAATTTGACTCACACACTCACTTGTTTCCATCATCAATTCATCATCATGTAAACCATAAACCCTATTTTTGTTTCAAAGTACAGAAATAGCTTGACATAATTTTTAATTTTCCATCAACCTTTCTTCATTTTTATTTCAGGTTCTCCATTGTATATAAAATGTGTGTGTGTCATAATTGTGATAAAAAATCCATCTTTTTTTATTCATTGTTTAATCAACACCATAAAAATGTGTCCTTGCAGTAATATATGTGGGAACATGTGTACTGTCGAACAAATTTTAAAAAGAACAACGAAAAGACATTATAGTAGAACTATACATGGGAAACTGTGACCTATGAATGGGGCCATCATTGAAATTTTTTAAAATTGTTTCTGTATGCACCGAAATTTGACATGGATAGACTATTTGCATTCAAGAAATTTCTACCTTATCTCAACAATGCCCATTGATTATTGAGAATCATTGCCACCTAGCTAATTAATAACTTGGAGGAATGAATCCACTCTTTGCTTGAAAAATTAAATTATTTATTTCACATAGAAGGAAACTTCAATGCTATCAACATATTCTAGAATTGCTTCATCATTGACTACTCAAATCTTCCCTTCTTCTCAATCTTAGGCTCTACTTTCCATTATCAAACTACAAATAAATCCATTTGCACAGGGTGCTCTTCAAGTGCGTATGTCATTATATAGTGGACTCTAACACTAGATCACAACTTCTCTTCCATTTCCACAAAAACTAAAATTCCTAAGAAGTGGCTCCCCTGATCTATACTATGACCAAAAATATATTTGCCTCATTCAATTTGGTATCTTGGATTTATATTTGACTCTAGATAAAAACAATGTCTTTGTCTCTATGCATAGAAGTTATAATTCCTTTCTTTGTATGGAAGGTTAATTCCTTCTTCTATCCACTATAAAATGGGTAATATCTCTCTAACACCAATCTTTAATGTCAAACCCCTTTATTATCATCTTCTCCTATATTTGTACCCATCGACCCTTAGGAAGGATACTTGATAGGCCAAGAATAATTAGTTACACATAATGTAATTTCTTACCTTTGTGGAGTCATCAATACGGTGTTTATAATGTCTATCAATGTAGTTTCCCCCCTCATCCAGAAGGATAATCAATAAATAAGGTTCAATTACAATAGATTGTAACTGCAAGGACCTGGGTGAAGTCATCGTGACATTGTCATTCCTACAAGATTTGTGGGGTTTTAGTGTTCCCAATGAATTGATGCATTGTTGTTGACATGGAATGGGACAACACGTGTACCTTCTTAATTTTTTTCCTTCACTTGTTGTGGGCTTGGTCATTCCTAGCCTTGAATTGAAAGTTACCACTATTCTTAGGCATCACCCTTCATGACACTTTTCACCAAATGATTAGATCACAAGGTTGCAGGCATATGGGCATTGGGATGAGGCTTTATAACCCTACAGTAAAAAGAGCCATTAATTGAACTTTGACTAGATTGAAATGTGCGTGCAATTGAAAATACTAACAACCCAAAACTAAAAGGGATCAATACACAAAATGCTAATGAGAGGTGATCTGGTGGTGTGTAGGAAGAGGCCTAACACCTTCAAAATGATCACTCTCCTCCAACTATACACATATATGTATAATTCTAAATCCTCATCCATACTTGAGTCCAATGACCCCATGATTCTAGCGTGGCCATGTTTGATGTGGAATTTTACACATTTCAAATTCCTCCAAGTGTCCAATCCTAGTTCTCTATGACTCTTATCGATATTTCAATGAATTGAAAGGTATCAGGCATATGAGTTATGTAAGGAACTTAACACACACATGGATGTGAGTCATCTAATCTCTCTAGATAAGACAATAGTCATATTCATGTGGTTGGACAACCCAAAATGTAGGCCCGAATGTGCATGTTGTCAATCGAGTGGAGTTGCTCAAGAAAGAGTCGTCTCTCAAGACAATCCTATCATTTAATGATCATTGTCTTTGGAGATTGTCATTGATACTTTTATAGGGAAATCATTTGGTGGATGGATCTTAGCCTTGAAGCCCTTCCATCAATGCATCAATTATGCCAATGACCTCCTTGATAGCTCTGCAAGGGCTTGAATTACATGCCCTAACCTTAAGAAAAAATATGCACCAACTAAAGTTGGAAAGGTTACTGTGGACCAAATACAAATATTTATCTAGATAAAATTCTAAGACAACCAATCACGTGTTTCTCCACAAGAATTTCACTTGTCAAGTACATGGTGGTGTAAATACCTTGTATTTTAGTGAATAATAAGAAACAAATTTGTTGGAATAGGCTTGGAAGGAATGGTTTAAAAATAGAGGAATCCAAAAACAATTGATTCCCCTTCCCATACTCATTCTATGGGGTATTATATGGATCACAAGGAATGATACCATATTCAAGGACATTTAACCCTCACCCTCTAATATAGTATATATTTTTTAATATCCCTTCACTCCACTAGTTGGTCACAAGAAACAAAAATATCAGTAGATGGTTCCATAGTTGGTAGTGGATTACATAACGCCATATGGTTTTTATAAGGGTGCCAATGGGATCTCACAAAACTAAAAAAATGCATTGATTTATAGAATGAAGAGCCACTAGAAACAATATTTTCCTCCTCATCATCATTATCGTCATCGTCATCATCACCATCATCACCATCATCCTCATCCTCATCATCATCATCATCGTCGTCGTCGTCTTCGTCGACGTCGGCGTCGCCATCTTCCCTTAATGCATTTTGACCACAAACATTATAACTTCTAACCACTATGATTCTAAACACATTGACTATGACATCAACCCATTACACAACATCCTCATCATTGTTTTCATCTTCATCATCATCATGATCCTCGTCATCATCGACGTCGTCCTCATCATC
>JZKD02S2017955.1:60791-72173 GCA_000966675.3 Picea glauca | reverse complement strand
ATCTCCTTTCATATGGATTTTACAAAAAATAATATCAATGGTGTTTACTATTTGCAATCTTGTCGGTTTTAATTTCTATTAGGATTTATTAACATGTCTTCAAAGTATTTTTTTGGTTTTTACTAAAAAATATATATAATTATCTTTTTATTACTACAGTATGTTGTTCGCGCATCTGCAGATGCTCTAGATGTTGTATCAATGCAATGCTACACATTAGAATATCAAAGGTCAAGTATGTCTTGTATTTTTTCTTCTTTTTATGACTTCTTAAGGTTCCTTTTATTTATTTATTTTTACATTACCATCATTTGCGGGCCACTATAGGGCCAGTCATTCTATCTAATGAACAACACCAAAGTATATTGTAGCATACACGATTCTCTTTAGTTCATCATATCATATGATTCACACAACTAATCTAATGCGTCAACTTGGTTTTTTGTGGTTGTGTATAAGTAATCCCTTGGATATCATAGTATAAGCATAACCATAATTATGCATTAGAGTATTTGAAATGAATGAGATATAGATACCACTTCCGAGTAGAAATTACAAATCATAGGAACCAATGAACCTAAATACTCATCCCGAGTTCCAAGAAGATGAAAATCAAGCATCCCACCAGCCTAAAAGTGGATAGGGGGTTGGGTGTGTTAAACCACTGACCTATATACACTCCTATGATATTTATTACTCTCTTGTGATATTTATTGTAATATTTATTATTTTGTTGTAGAGTACTGCTTTAGCACCAAAGGAAATTATTCCACCCTTACCTCTAGAGAAAGAGAACTTGAAAATGCTTTAGCTATAGACATTTCTACCAATCTATTAACCATTGGCATTCCACAAACACTTGGAAGTTTCACTACACTCGAATCACTGAATGTATCTAACAATTCCTTAGAAGGTTCCATTCCATATTCACTTGGGTATCTACAAAATCTCATGGACATGGATCTCTCCTATAACTCCATATCAAGGGAAATACCAATTACTCTCAACATATTGAAAGAGATTCACTATTTGAATTTACAATTAACTTTAAAAGTGTGGTTTATAGGCACTATATTTTATTGAATACGTATGTAATACCTTCTTTGTGAATCAAATAATTTTGCATCTCGTAAATGCTTATGGTTGGATATAAGGTGTGGTTGGTGATAAAATACCTATGCTAGATCGCAAGTGTCCCTTCCTCATCAATGGAAGGGTATTGGGACACTATTTGAGTCAAGTCGGTCATATGGGTTATTTCCAAATTCAACACATGCTGATAAATACAAATCCATGTCATGCATTTCACAACAACTTATAAATGTAAGGTTATGTTATAGGAATTAATCCAAAGAGTAGGAACACCATTTCATCTTCTCAATTGATCTAGTATCGTCTTGTTTTCATGTTGCCCATTCTCCCTTCCAAATTTTCCATGCACAAGCGGAACTTTGCATGTTCATCTTCATAGATAGAGATAGCCTATTGGAGGGTTAAAGTATTCTCCCATGGACAATATTGAAGTCCACAAGATGCAGGATTCTTCTTAGGTGATATATTTCATGTTATTATGTCTTTTCATTAGATAATAAATAATGTATTCTCTTTTCCCCAAAAAATGTTGTTTGAATAATTGAAATTAATTGTTTATAACTTAGTATGCATCCTAGAGGATATATAGGTTGTTTTAATTGTTGTTCAAAAATCCATTTTATCGTCTCTTAGTTTCGATAACCAACTAGGATACATTTTTGGTACTCGCATGCATAACCTCATATGTAGAATGGAAATCATATTGGGGAATTTGTTCTATTAAATCTCACTCCTTCTTAGTTTTAAGGATATTTTTCTAATATCACACCACTATCAGGTCCAAGACCTTGGAGATTCCCTCGAAAATTTTCTTTTATTTAGGGTCTGACTTCTATAATGCTTTGTATGTAGATTCAAGTTTTCCATTCTTTGTCAATTGCTCCAACCATGTAGTTTGATTCATTTAAGTGTGTATAAATTAAAAGGAACTTTCATATTTGTATAAAGGAAGAAGGAATCTCTCTCTCTCTCTCTCTCTCTCTCTCTCTCTCTCTCACACACACACACACACACACACACACACACACACACACACACACATATCACTTTCTTATTCTTGTGACTTTTTGCATTTCTATTTCCAACAATATAATTTAAGTAGTCAATTTCATTTATCACCACACTTGTGCACACATCAAAGGACCTAAAAGCTATCCCATATCAAAATTATTCTCTTCACCTTACGTCATTAAAAGTGGTTTGTGTGATTCATAAAGGTTAGAATAGTGAAAACCCTCCATCAACGCTCCTTAACAATAAACAAGTTAGGTTCATTCCCCCAAAACAAGACTTCTAAAAGGTAAAGAAACCCAAATATAATGTACAAAAATCTCCCTCGAGGACAAAAGAAATTGTGGTGTATATTGAGATACATATCCAAACAATGCTCCATAGTTTGTTTTCATCAAAACATAGTTGTTTTCCTAGGGTAATTCATGAAATCTAACATATTTGTTTTCCAACACGAGGGATGAACTCTCTTTTCAAGTATCCATTCTTAGCTCAGGAGTGGTAATTTGATGAATCCACCATGCTCTTTCAAAATTCATGTTACCTCTTGACAAATTGAATCTCTCGAATCATTATCCACATTAATCTATGAATATGTATCCTAGTTATGAAACTGATGTTTACTATCAAGTGCCATTCATGGAATTCTGAAGGAACAGGAGACAAATACTTTCCACCCCCGTGGATCTCACTCCCATATGAATTTCACTATAAATAACTATATCATACCTTCACTTGTTTCATTTAGTGGACTTCAGCATCATCATTTACGAGACTTGGAAGGCTTGGATATAATTTGCAAATTGTGAGAATTGCTAGAGTCTTAGGACAGTTATTTTACTTTCCATCTTCACACAAACATTCTTCATAAAAAAACATATATTCTCATAAATTCAATAAAACTTGAAAACCAATTGTGACACACTTTTACACATGCTTCAATTGGAGATATTACTTTCATAATTTGTTTTGTGTCAAATGTGTTGGAGAGTCTTAGAGAGGATTAGGTGGAAAATGGAGTTTCTTCAAGGAGATTAAGACAAAGCATATTTTCTATGGTTGTCAACAGTAAATGCAATACAATAGGGAATAGTGCAATGGCATAAGATATCAAAGTTCTACATTTTAGTTTCTAAAGATTTATATTCTTCTAGCTACAAATAGTAAATGCAATACACTAGAAAAATATGTTTACTACCAAAGCTTTCACATATTCCATTTAGTAGCAACTTTGTAGTTTTCTTCATTCTTGCATTAATATTTAATATATATATTTTTTAAATAAATATATTTCGTCTTTGTTGTGACAAAGACGATCATCGATCCTATAAATATTTTGTCGCCACTATCTATTGTTTGTCTTTCTTGCGATGACCTATTCGTCGCAGAAACTAGTATATGTGGTTTTTGATGAACACGATCGTCGATCGTATGAATAGTTCGTCGCAACTATCGATCGTTCGTCACTCTTGCGATGACCGGTTCGTCATAGAAAATAGGATATGTCATTTGTCTTACGAAGAAGACGATTTTCGATCATATGAATAGTTCGTCACAAGTATCTACAGTTATTCGCTCTTACGATGACATGTTCTTCGCAGAAACTAGGATATGTCATTTATCTTGCGACGAAGAGGATCATCCATCATATGAATAGTTTGTCACATCAATTGACATTTCATCGCTCTTGCGACAACCTGTTTGTTGTAGAAAATAGGATATGTCCTTTGTCTTGCAACGAAGAGGATCATCCATCATTTTCGTTCTTGCGACGATCATCTTCATTTATCATTCTTGCAACAATTTCCTTGGTTGTCATTCTTGCGACAACCACCGTAAGTTGTCTGTCTTGCGACGACAACATTGTCTCATTTCTCTTGCGATGTTATCTCAAATTCATTGCACTTTCCATGGGATATGATTCATCATTTTAGGGACCTAATATTCATTGCAATATCCACGACATAACGTAGCAAGAGAATCAAAATGGTCGTCGCAAAATGACCCAAATTTACTAGTGGTGGCACATCCTCCTCAATATGAGTCTATGTAGCCAACCAAACTCACCCCATCTTCTATGACATAGTCCAAACCAAAATCCATTGATCCTACAATTTACCTCAAAACATTCTTTTCCCCAATCCAATGAACACTCCTAGGCCCCACCATGTTCTAGCTGAGAGTTTTCATGACAAAAAAAATATATAGTCTAGTGTTGACCAGATAAATCAATGACCCGATCAACTGCCTATATCTCGTAGCATCCACCAACTCGGAATATGAAGCACTAAGTTTCTTCTAGTTGGTGGCCATAAGTGTAGACATGGGCCTACAGTCCTCCATATGAAATCTTCTTAAGATGTTTATTGCATACTTCCCTTGTCCCAGAAAGATATGACCCTCCTCCTACCAAAACTACATGCCCAAGAAAGAGTGCATCGATATGATGTTTGTCATATCAAACTATGATGTAAGACTTAGCTTGCACTCAACTATGATATGTTATTCTCCCGTGATGAACAAGTCATCCACATACAATATGAGAATAAGTGTATCCTCATCTCAAATAATATAGTAGAGGTTAGGATTTGCCTCGCTCTTATCAAGCCCCATTTGAAGCAAATAAGAATCTATCTGTGAATACCAAGATCTTTGAGCTTGCTTCAGACCATACAATGCCTTTCTCATAAGTCACACATGAGAATATCTCTCCAATACCTCAAACCCCTATGACTGCTCTATGTACACATCCTCCTCAATAAAGTCATTAAAAAAAGAAGTATTTACATCCATCTGATGTATCCTCCAACCCATATCTATTGTTATGGAAATAATTCTCTATATAGAAGTGTATCTCGCAACTTGTGCAAACTTCTCATCATAGACGACTCCCTATATCTGAGAGAATCCTCTCGCCAAAAACTAGGCCTTGTGTTTCTCTATGTTTCCATATGCAACATACTTGGTCATGTAAAACCATCTGGAAGTCACAACTCACTTCCCCACTAGCCTTTGCACCACTTCACATACATCATTGTGCATGATAGAGTCATACTCCTCCAGCATGGCCTCTCACCAAACTTGCTGGTCAAAATCCTATGCAAAGTTTGTGGACTCTGAATATATGATGCTTGTCACCATAACCAAGTAGGTCCCAAGCCTCTTTGGCACTCTTCTCTCTCTGAACAACCTCTTGGGCTCTCCAACATTCTCCTTGGATTCCTTCAGGATCTCCTGAAACCATCTCAATTTCCTCTTCCCTGGAGTAACCAAAGGTGAAGTGATATCTCCGAGCCCAAGAGTCTCAACCTTAGATATCATCCCAATACTCTGAGATCCTAAAGCCTCTGCACCCTTTGCCTGAATACTCTGCAAATGTGATACTAAAGTTGTGCAAGGTGACCCTGTCACCCCTGAAACTGGTGTACTTGACACCTGAGGTTGTGTCCCCTTTAATACATCACTACGAATCTGCAGGACCTCCTTAACTCTATATATCGACTCGAGAGACCTCCTAAAATCTATAACCTCTTGAAATATGAAATATCTGGTCAACACCACTTTCGGCTATGATGGAATGTAGATCTGGTAAAATTCAAGACCTCTAAGTATCTAGCTAAGATCCCCTTCTGTGTTGTGGGATATATCTTTGTCCTCTTCTATTAGGGGACACGAGAGTATGCCAAGTATCTAAAACTGTGAATATGCTTAACATGAGGCCTACTCTTAGTGAAGGCCTCCTCAATATTCTTCCTCCCCAAAACTCTATGGGGACTCATGTTCTATAGATAAACTGTAGTAGCACAAGCCTCAACCCATAAGTATAAAGGCAGTTCCTGATCATGCAACATCAATATCACTACATCTGTAATGGCCATGTTGTTCTTCTCTCCAACCCCATTCTATTGGGGATTGTAAGGTATGGTCATCTACCATCTGATCCCTGCCTCAATATAGAAGTCTACAAACTCTGTGGAGGTATACTCACCTCCATTTTCTAACCATAAGAACTTGATATTCTTTCATGTTTGGTTCTCCACAAGAACTTTGAACTCTTGGATCCTCGTGAAGACCTCACTATTGGCCTTCAGGAAATAGATACAAGTCTTCCTAGAGTGGTCATCTATGAAAGTGAGATAATACTTGCAACCAATCTAGGACACTCGTGACATAGGCCCACACACATCTATGTGTATCAAATCTAGTATCCTAATTGACTTGTTGTAATTGCTGGAAAATAAAGTGTTGGTAAACTTACCAAGGGAACACCCTCTACACACATCATGATGCTCTATGCCAAATTGTGGCACTCCTGTTACAATCTCTCTCAACACTCCAAGAGCCCCATGATGTAGGTGAAACATCCTCTGATGCCATAACTCACATAACTGACTATTGTTGTTGCTACTCGCTACCAAGGCATGTAGTGGCTAAAAAAAAAATCTATACATTTTTCCATCCCTCACTCCAATCACCTATTCATAGGTGATACTAGACCCCTTAGGGTCTATGAGAACCTTTGTACCTCTGAAGGACACCTCAAGACCCTTGTCTTGGAGGGTGGAAACTGTGATGAGATTCTTCTTCAGCCCAGGGATAAACAACACATCCCTAAAAAATATGGGTGGCATAGTATCCCTCTGAAATGGCATTGTGCCATGCCCAACAACCCTGACAATGGTGTCATCTCCAAGTTCAATATCCATCTTGATCTCAGGATCTCGGAGATCAGTTAAGTTATCTCTCACACCCGTCATATGGATCAAATATCCATTGTATATATGCTTGATCTAGGTGGATATCGATGGCCACCCTCCTATTCCAACTAGCTCAAAAAAATCTTCTATCAACTTACTATTTTTAGCAGTTTTTCGGTTCCTAAACTTCTGGGGCCATTTTGAGGGCATAAATAAAGTATTTTGAGGATTGATAACCTCAATGATACACAAATGCCTTGATTTATCCCCAAACATTAATCTCTTCGACGCTACCTTCACAACGAGCTATCGTGCACCACAAACGGATATCGTATGCCAAAGTTATGCCCCTGAGAAGTTGATACACCAAACTACCCAAAACGGTGTCCACAAAACTGTTGGCTTTTCATCTTCCGGGGTTAGGGTTTTGGATTTTCTTTATATTAAAAATTCCTTTAGAGCCTCATTGTAATCATCTTCATGCGAATGTGAGTAGTCATCATATCTCTTCTCAAAAATAAGTTTCCACCATTCTAGCGAGTCTTTCACTCTGTATTTCTACAGTTTTGTACATTTTTCTCATTAATAAAAATTGTGTATTACTGTATCTCTATGTTTATGGTTGCATATTTAATATATTTATGTTATATTATTGGATATATGAGATATATATGTACACTTCTTTATTATATCTCCACTCTCATTTCGTGTCGAAAATAATCTGGATCAGTGGTATCAAAGAAGGCTGCTCTTGATCATTTTTTTAGTGCATGTCCCTGACGAGGTCTGAGTATAGAAATTTGGGTCTCAAGCTTGTCTCTCTTGAGGAAAATTTCTCTCACATCCCCAAGAAACCCTCCATGCAGGAATAAAATAAAAATGACAGAGAAGCTCGTTCTATTAATTTGTTGCTTGAGCAAGCTCTCACGTGATAGAGGGATGAAATGATGGAGAATTTTTCCCACATCCTTCAATTCTTGTCGATAAAAAACGGTGTTTTTTCATCAAGCAAACACTTTGGAGGCACATCTCCTTTCAAGGTACAAATTAATTTTTATATTCCCATATTTGACGGACAGATAGTTGTCGATGTCCTAGAAAAATGGTTAAATATGCTAGAAGGATATTTCTCTGTTCACAATTTTTTCGACAGGGAAAAGATCACATTCACACTCCTTAAAAATATCCCCTTTGTCAAACATTGGTGGGAAACTTACTAGGAGAAAAGTTTCACAGAGGAGTTTAGAATATATGGGGCCCATCCCACTTGGGATTTTTTTGTGGATGCGATCAAGGAACAATTTTACCCTATTGGTGACTATGACGATCAATACATGATATGGACCACACTGCATCAAGAGAGGGGCCAAGAAGTGTCGGAGTTCACAAATACCTTTCGTAACTTGCGCATAAAGCTAGGTATCAAAGACTCTGAGAAAAATTTGGTTCTAAAATATCGTGGGGCTCTACATAGATACATCCAAACTAAAATGGATTTCATGGACATATCATCATTGGGTGTTGCTTATCAATATGTTGTTAAAATCGAGAAAACATTTAAGCACCAGAACAAACGGGATTTTGGGTCTGCAAATCCGCAACAACCAAACTATGGTAAATATGGTCCTAACAACCAGCCTTCAAAAAACCATTCCAAGTCACAGAAAAATAAGGGTAATGGAAAGACGAAGAAAGACGCTAGAAAATGGTGTGATTTCCAAAAAATCCCCTGGAACAACACTCATGAATGTTGATCAAAACAGTCATTGGTGGCCAAGATCAAAGACAAGGAGTCGTACCCTGATTCAGAAAATAATGGTATAAGACATATCAACGACATAGATCCCACTGTTATTGTTGCCACCGCAACAATTCAACCAACCAGTAGATCCTGAAGAGGGGGAGCTCCTTTTTCATTCGCAGATGTGGGTAAAGTAAACCATGCTGCATTTGATTGTTGATAGAGGAAGCCAGAAGAACTTCATCTCAACATAGGTCATCAAACAATTGGGATTGTTGACAACACCACACCTGCAACCATACAACATCGAGTGGCCTCGCCAGGGACAAGATCTTTGTGTCAGCCAACAGTGTCGATTGTCATATGGCATCCATCCCTTCAAGGATGAGGTATTATGTGATGTTTCCCTACTGGATGTTTGTAATGTTCTTTTGGGCCAGGCATATATGTGGAAGTGCCATGTTATTTATGAGTCTCAACCCCGTAGTGTCATTGTTACTTTTGGGAGTCATCTCTATAGAATACCAAAGGTAGTTACAACTATTGTCCCACCTAAACAATTCCGCAAGGTAGTATCTCATACTACAAAATTTAGCTTCTTCACAGTCTATTCAAAAGGTGACTAGAAGAGCACCACTACAACCTCAGTCCAAGCACCTTTTGTCCAACAAAAGAAAATCGACAAGATTGAAGCAAAGCACAAAGATTCCTTCTTCACATTGTCATCACATGTATCGAGACTGGTTAAAAAGGTCCAACCCTTCCTGCCACAGGTTCTTTACAACCTTCAACAAGTTAAGAAACACAACTTCTCCAACAAGGAAAACAACTCATCAAGATGCAGATTCAACAAACGCTTCTCCCTCTCCCTCGGGCACTCAATGCAATGGATACCATTTCTTCCTAAGGAGGGAGGATTTATTGAGGTGGATATCTATGGCCACCCACCTATTCCAACTGGCTCAAAAAAGTCTTCTGGCATCTTATTATTTTTAGCAGTTTTTTGGTTCCTAAACTTCTGAGGCCATTTTGAGGGCCTAAATGAAGTATTTTCATGATCGATCACCTCGATAATATGCAAAGGATTTCATTGAGCCCCCAAAATGAATCTCCTCGACGATACCTTTCCAATGAGCTATCGTGCACCCCAAACAAAGATCGTATGCCAAAGTTACGCCCCCGAGAAGTTGATACACCAAACTACCCAAAACAAGATCCACAAAACTATTGTTTTTTCATCTTCCAAGGTTAGGGTTTTGGATTTTATTTATGTTAAAAATTCCTTTAGAGCCTCATTGTAATCATATTATTTCGAATGTGAGTAGTAATCGCATCTATTCTCAAAGATAAGTTGCCACCATTCTAGCAAGTCTTTTGCTTTGTATTTCTACAGTTTTGTACATTTCTCTCATTAATAGAAATTGTGAATTACTGTATTTGTGTTTATGGTTGCATCTGTGATATATATTTTTTATATTATTGGATATATGAGATATCTCTGTACATTTCTTTATTGTATCTCCACTCTCATTTTGTGCTGAAAATAATCCGAATCAATACCAAATGTTGGGTGTTGTCTCAACTAACGCACAACAAATAAGGAAGGCACACTCCCTCTCAAGATGAGTCATGAACTCCTCCTCATCTATTGTACTTTTTGTACCAACCGACCTCTTCTTCTTTATGTTGGGACACTATCTAGCATAGTGTCCCATCTTCTTACAAGCAAATAACTTCACTTTGTCCAGATCTCTGTTCTTCCCACTACCACTGTCATGTGACTTGGCTCCTCTTGGGACCCTATATAGCACCATGACCAGTCTTCTTCTTTCCCTTTGTATAAATATCAAGATTCTCTTCACCCTCTGCAACATGTTGCTGGCCTAGAGATCTAGAGTTGCATCTCAACTCCTCATGTAGGAAGTCATCCCAAAATCTCTCCCAACTGGGCATAGCCTCCATGGCCACAACACCTCGCACAAAAGTACCCCGAGGTTTGGAGAAGTCGTTTAAGGCTGTCATCACCAAAACCATGGGATCCACAATCTCACCAACTGCCACCAACTCATCTCGAGTCTGAGTAAATCTCCCGAGGTATGAGGTCACCAACTCTAACTTGAGAATCTTAATGTTCTTGAGCTTCTCCTACAGAACCATCTTTTGGTTCTGATTAGGAATCTAGTAGATTTTGCACAATGAGTCCCACATCTCAAAGGAAAACTCCTTATTAGTAAAATGAGGTATGAGATGGTCTCTCACCACATCACAGATAGTCATCTTTTCCTTATTGTTCCTCTTCCTAATCTTTGTTACCACAAAGGGAGCAATGACAGGAGGAAGAACTACTGGAGCCTAAAATATATCCCATAGTTCAAGATCCTCCAAGACAAATACAACCTTAGTCTTCCAAGGGAACTAGTTGCTAGCTCTTGCTAGTCTATCCTCTGCCCTCATCTGTGTCAATGACATGAATTCCCACTTAATCCCAAACCGATGCTAAACACTATAAAATAACATAGCCTCACTCATGTTCACACAGGTGTGAAAATAGGTTATCCAAAACTATCCAAAACAATTCAAAAATTCTTCCCACTGTATGCTCCACAAATCAGCCAAAACTTAGCCCTTAGGCTCTGATACCATGTAAAATTATGAGGAGATAAAGGTTTCCCAACAAGTATTTGTTTGACCTGGTGTTGGGCTCTATGTTTAAGGTTCCAGAACTATCCTTGTTGATGTTTTAGGACAACAAACAAGTCCGATATTTCTCTGCCTCAAATTTTCCTTCAAACTTATTATTGCAATCTCTTTTAAGGTGCCCTTGCAAGTGTTTTAGTAACC
>JZKD02S2017955.1:29478-40384 GCA_000966675.3 Picea glauca | reverse complement strand
ATAATGTTTTCCATGTTTCATTATTGAATAAATATGTACATGATTCTAATCATATAATTGACTAGTCTGTGATCCAGGTGGAACCAGAGGGAGAATTTCTTCCAAAACCTCAATGCATACTGGATAGAAAGGAAACCCCACTCAAGAGCCGAACCATTGCACAAGTCAAGGTATAGTGGAAATATTTTGGCCCAGATGAGGCTACATGGGAAATGGAAGATGCCATGAAACAAGCATATCCAATTTTGTTTACTTATGTACATATACGTCATATTGATAGATAGAACATCGAGGACGATGTTTCTTTAAGGGGGAGGGAATTGTAACACCATGTTTCCCCCATTCTGTAAAAATAAGTATATTGGCCAAGAACTATGGCAAACTCAAAGATGTGAATGTTTGATTTGACGGACCTTTGTATAAAAGGTAGATGAATGTAAATTACATTATGAATATGTGTTGCATGACTGCTAGGACAGGGGATGTTCTAAAATATACCACGATGGCTAATGAGAGGTGGTGGTAGGGACCTGGAATGGTTGCGTTAACTTCCACTGAGCCAGTACCATACTGGTTTTTACTTGCTCAAAGACCAAAGAAACTCTCTGACCCTGGAATGGATTTCCCATTAGAATGGTAGGTGGGGAGGCTCGTCAAGAGTTAATGAGGGATGGGGGTGAACTTCCCATCTGTAACAGCTCCCAGACCTGACCACGCATGACGAAATTCGCGTCACAAACAACCTTGCAGAGAAAAGGCAAGAGAGGAAATGTGGTAAGAGAGAGAGAGAGAGAGAGCGCGTCAGGGGATCGTGGAAGAGAACTGGAGAACCTCTGGAAACACAGGGAGTTATGAACATAGGAGAAGGAGAGTAACCTTCATCCTGGATTATTTTTCTATATCAGGAGAAGGAGAGTAACCTTCGTCCTTGACTTCTGTTGACCTGGAAGTAGGAGACTGAACCTCAAAGCATCATGCTCTAGCTCGGGGGTGGCTAGTTATAAATCCGTTTGGAGTTACTGAGCCTATGGTTCAGTGGAAATGAGCACCCCTTTCAGCAGTTGCATCACGCCTGGTGAATCTGATAAGTGTTTTATACCTTGCATTTTGAATTGAATATCATGAATACATGCTCATGTTTATATGCTATAATGATTTTTTTGTGGAATGATTGCCTGGTGTTTTAGACTGAAAATAATGGATGCATGTGTATAATTATATGCCATAGATGGTTTTTGAAAAAATGATTAAGCCTGTGGCATGAGTTCACTCCACCGAGAGTTGTCTTGTTTGCTTGATTCTCGTAATATTCTGGGAAGGATCCTCGAGAGTACTCTTCCCTAGGAATTACCCCATAAACCATGGAACCATACCGAACCTTTACCAAGAGACTCGACTACGATGAGGGACAATTGCCCAAGAACTATCTAAAGGTTCATGCGATCTGGGTCTGGAAACCTTATGCAAGAAGGAGTAGCTCTTTAAGGTCTTGGAGTCATGGGAGTTTGAAGCTCCGAGAGGTTGAATTTCATGATTTAGGATCAGAAGGGATAGCGAGTCCAATTATAGAAAGAGAATACAATATCATTTGGTAGACAAACGGTTAGAATCCTTTCGGAAATACCCTAGATCTGTAAAGACTAATGGATCTAGAGAAGGAGTGCAGTCATTAAAACCTTGACCCTTTCAGCCTTTGAAAATAGCGATGGGATCCAGGACCATATATCTAAGGATCTGACGGAGCTCTATTAACCGTCAATCTTAGCATTTGCACAGGTAGGAGAGTAGCATTTCGCTGACTCGCGACTTGGAGTGGTCAAGTGTAGGATTTCACGAACTCACGATTCGCAAGATCATGACGTGATCGTGGTCGTTGGATCCAAGCCACGAGAGAACCATTGGATCAGAACTTCTGCATGGTATCATGTATCAGGGGTTCAAAGGTTGAAAGAACTTCCTTTCAACTGTAGAAGTCACAAATTTTCGAGCACTGAGGGCTCGTGTGAACACGTGGCACACCCGTTAGGTGGGGACCACGTGGTTGACAGGTGGCATAACAACAAGCACCCAGAGAAAGGTGGGAGCGGGTGATAGGTGATGGACACATGTCACCTGGGAAAGAGTCAACCCATTGTTGACTTGCCGTGGTTCGGGGTTTCGCAGGATGAAGAATTAGCACCTTGATTGCTAAGGTCGTGAAACACCGAGAGCCGAGGTCTCATGCGACGGGAAGCAACGACACAGCTCATAAGTAGAGTACAACGAAGGACACAACTGGCATGTATGCGTCACTTGGCAGAGTCCACGTAACGTTGACCTATCGTGTCTCAGGGATTCGCAAAGGAGGAGCACGAGGGCTCAACACCTCATCTAGCAAAGTCGAGAGTTACGAGTGGTGCTAGCATTTATCCTAGCCTATGGTTACATGTAGCAGGAACTAGTGAGGAGGGAGCCATACCCGTATCGCATCTTCGGTATCGGCGTTTGGGGAAAGAGGATTCGAGAGCCTTGACTCCCACCTCGCGAGTTGTGAAAGGCGCTTGCGCTAAGGCCAGGTTGTGGTCGTATTGGAGGAGGATAAGGGAAGGGATAGTCAGCGCTAGGCCCCAAGAAATTCAGGGATTCTATCCCTTGAAGAAAAAGATGAAAAATATAGGTTGTCATAGTGGGTGTGTGACAAATTGGTATCAGAGCATGGTTACAACACTTGGCCTGCTTGGGCTCATGAAGGAGTTGCGAAGAAACTCCATTTGAAGTACTCTTAAACGGAGTAACCATCGATCTTAACCCCCTGTATCAAAAGATGAAGTTAAGAATGAAAATTCCTATTGTGTGTATGCATTTGAAAAGTATGAATTATGCGTTGGTTATAAATGAATATAAATATTGACTAACAACAAGTGTTTTTCCTTCACACAAGCGAACGATCAACCGCAGGGAACTGTAGATGCATAGAATGGTGACGCACCACGAAGTGGGGGATGGATCCCACAATAGATACGAAGATTCTGATGAAAGGAGAGCAGTAGAGACCTCTCTAGATCTAGCTGAGATTGTGAGGAGCCTCATGGTCGAACTACAGAGCTACAAGGCCGACAATAAGAGGTTGATAAAAGAGAAAGAGAAGAAAATGGAAATTAACGTAGTCTTGCTACAGATTTTATCCGACATACAAAGACAATTACAGCATGGACCTGACACTAGTCACGCAGACCGATGACAGACAAAGAAAAGACGAAGTCCACCTGAGATGCGAAAACATGGTCTTTTAAGTGGCCACACTGGGAAGAGAACCTTGAGAAAGGTCCACCCTAGAGATAAGGGACAAGCATCAGATGATTCCTCTAGAATGGAAACTGGCAACTCGGAGGGATCTTCTAATAGCAGAACTAGTTCTTATTCCCCAAGAAAATGGAAGAAGCGAAAGCATTCCAAAAGTCATAATCTTGAAGAATTCAAGAAGGCCAAACCGCCCTCTTTCGACGGTGAAAAAAAGAAGGGGGGGGAAGTGGAGGCCTGGCTGCTTGGACTAAAGAAGTATTTTAGAGTCCATGACTTCGCAGAAAACTTGAAGGCCCAAGTAGCCACTTTCAACTTGAATGGAAAGGCTTCCATTTGGTGGGAAGACCTTAAGAATGTAAAAGGGATTCACGAAGAGTACCTGTCTTGGGAACAGTTTGAGAAATACTTCAGGAAGAAGTATCTGTCGGAAAAGTATTTCGACGAAAAGACTAAAGAATTCTATGAACTCAAGCTGGGGCAATTCACCATAGAGGAATATGTCAGCAGATTCCTCGAGTTGCTGAGGTACGTACCCTATATAAAAGCAGAAAAGGAAAAGGTGCAACGATTCATCAGTGGACTACCTAAGGACCATCAGAACAAAATTGAGTTTGACAAGCCAAAGACCCTAGAAGACACTATCCGAAAGGCAATATATTGTTATGAACAGCTGGGGCATCACACAGAACCTCGCGAAGACTGAAAGAAGAACAATAATTTGGGATTCCAGAAAAACAGGTTTAAATCCCCAAGATTTAAAAACTATAAAAAGGACTCAAGGATGAGCTTCCCAACCCGAAGTGTACACCAGAAAAATTTTCCCTCCCAGAGCAGAAATAAAACTTCTGGATCTACCCCAGGAAAGATTGATAACCCAAAGAGAGAACCCTTGAAATGTTGCGGTTGTGGAGAAGAACATCTACTGAGGGACTGCCTGCACTGACAATAGAATAGTTGGAGAATTTACAACGTTCAAGAAGCTACCACCGTCAATGATGTGGCCAGGAGTGTGCCGCAAATTTATGCAGCCTTGGATGATAAACAAGTTGACCACCAAGATTCAACGGTGGAGATGGAAGGTATGATCACCAACCATCTAGTGTCTATTCTAATTGACCCTGGTTCAAATTTGAGTTATATAGCTCCTAAGGCTGTTGATAAGTGTAAATTACAGCCACATAAACATGCCAAGACATGGTTGGTACAGTTAGCCACTGGCACCAAAAGAAAGGTAGTGGAGGTCATACCATATTTCTAATTCACTATGGGTGAATTCCCCACCCAAGAAACCCTTAACATACTACCCCTAGGATCATATGACCTGTTGATTGGTATGGACTGGCTAGCCTCATATAAATCCAGACTAGATTGTTACCATAAAACCTTAGAATGTGTAAGTGAAGAAGGAAGAAGGTAACCCTTCAAGGGATCCAAAAACCTGTCTCGATGAGACGAATATCATCCCTTCAAATGAGAAAGTATTGCATAAAGAAATGTCCACTATATGCGATACAGGTGTTGGAATCAGTTGAATATGACAAACCAAGCCTCAAAGACCACCCCACACTATGAGAATATAGAGATGTATTTCCGAAAGAGGTACCGGGTCTACCTCTGAGAAGGGACATTGACTTCTCGATAGAACTTGTACCAGGAGCGATGTCAGTTTCTATGACACCCTATAGGATGAGCACACCTGAGCTAGTTGGGCTTAAATTACAACTAAAAGAAATGATCGACAAAGGCTATATCTGGCCCAGCGTGTCTCCATGGGGAGCACCAGTCCTGTTTGTGAAAAGGAAATATGGTACCCTCTGACTATGCATAGATTATAGACAACTCAATAAGGTAACCATAAAGAACAAGTACCCCTTACCCATGATAGATGACCCGTTCGATCAATTGGGAGGTGCTTCCATCTTCTCAAAGATTGACTTGAGATATGGATACCATCAAGTCCGAATCAAGGGTGAAGACATCCACAAAACTACCTTCAGGATGAGATATGGTCACTATGAGTTTGTGGTAGTACCATTTGGATTAACCAATGCCCCTGCCACTTTTATGTGATTGATGAACAATGTGCTCAGCAAATATCTAGACAAATTTGTACTGGTTTTTATTGATGATATATTAATTTACTCCAAGAATACAGAGGAACATGAGGAACATCTTAGACTTGTGCTTCAAGTGCTAAGAGAACATCAGCTCTATGCCAAATTTAGCAAGTGCGACTTTTTCTAGAAGAAAATACATTACTTGGGCCATATCATATCTAAAGAAGGAGTTGCAATAGCCCCTGAAAAGATTAGGTCTATCATGGAATGGCTTAACCCAAAGGATGTTTCAGATATCAGATCCTTTATGGGGTTAGCAACATACTATAGGAGATTTATAAAAGGATTCTCCAAGATTGGTTGGCCAATCACTGCCCTCCAGAAGAAGGGAGCTAAATTCATGTGGAAACAAGAATGTGAAGAAATATTTCAATCCCTAAAACATCTATTGACCCATGCACCTGTGCTGAAGATCGCTGATCCCAAAAATGACTTCCTCGTGTGCACATATGCCTACAAGGAAGGGCTCGGAGGAGTCCTTATGCAAGGAGGAAGAGTAGTCTGCTATGAATCACGAAAATTGATCACAGCCACCAGGAAACAATTCTATTGGCCTGGCTTGAAGAAAGACATAGCTGAGTACTTAGCCAAATGCATAGAATGCCAAAAGGTTAAAGAAGAACACCGACACCCAGCAGGATTATTACAACCTCTACCAATCCTGGAATGGAAATGGGAAACCATATCCATGGATTTCATCACCAGATTACCAACCTCGACCAAACATAATGATTCCATCATGGTAGTGGTGGATAAATCGAGCAAGTCTGCTCATTTTATCCCCGTCAAGTCAACTTGCAAGGAAATAGACATCGCCAACGTATTCATGAAGGAGATATTCAGACTACATGGTATGCCTAAAGAGATCGTGTCTGACAGAGACACAAAATTTACTTCTAACTTTTGGAAATCCTTGATGGTTGGTCTGGAGACCAAATTACTGTTTAGCACAGCCTATCATCCTCAAACCGATGGACAGATGGAAAGAGTGAACCAAATATTAGAATACATGCTAAGGATGCATGTAATGCATCAACCCAAAAAGTGGGAAGATTACCTGCCACTGGTGGAATTCGCCTACAACAATGGCTACCAAGAATTCCTGAAGATGAGCCCTTTCGAAGTCCTCTATGGTAGACTGTGCAACACTCTAGTCAGTTGGAATAATCCCATGAACAGAGTTACTATTGGACCTGACATGTTGAAAGAAATGGAACAACAAGTGACTTAGATAAAACAAAATCTAAAGGTATCTCAAAACAGACAAAAAATTTACGTCGACTGAGAGAGAACTCCAAGAGAATTCAAGACGGGAGACCACGTATATCTCCGAGTTAGGCCCAGGAATATTTCCCTAAGGATGGGAGCTTGTGTCAATTCGACACCTTGGTATTATGGACCCTTTGAAGTTCTAGATAGAGTGGGACCTGTATCCTATAAGCTATCACTTCCTCCCACGGTAAAAGCACATAATGTTTTCCATGTTTCATTATTGAAGAAATATGTACATGATTCTAATCATATAACTGACTGGTCTGTGATCCAGGTGGAACTAGAGGGATAATTCTTGCCAGAACCTCAATGCATACTGGATAGAAAGGAAACCCCACTCAGGAACCAAACCATTGCACAGGTCAAGGTGCAGTGGAAACATTTTGGCCCAGATGAGGCTACGTGGTAAATGGAAGATGTCATGAAACATGCATATCCGATTTTGTTTACTTCTGTACATACACATCATATTGATATATAGAACATCGAGGACAATGTTCCTTTAAGGGGGAGGGAATTGTAACACCCTATTTCCCCCAGTCTGTAAAAATAACTATATTGGCCAAGAACTATGACAAACTCAAAGATGTGAATATTTGATTTGACGGACCTTTGTATAAAAGGTCGATGAATGTAAATTATGTTATGAATATGTGTTGCATGACTGCTGGGAGAGGGGATGTGCTAAAAGAGACCACGATGGATAATGAGAGGTGGTGGAGGGGACCTGGAATGGTTGCGTTAACTTCCACCGAGCCAGTACCATACTGGTTTTTACTTGCTCAAAGACCAAAGAAACTCTCCGACCTTGGAATGGATTTTTCGTCAGATTGGTAGGTGGGGAGGCTCCTCAAGAGTTAATGAGGGGATGGGGGTGAACCTCCCAACCATAACAGCTCTTAGACCTGACCACAAAAGGAGAAATTCGCGCCACAAGCAACCTTCCAGAGAAAACGCAAGAGAGGAAATGTGGTAAGAAAGAGAGAGAGAGCGCGCGACAAGGGATCGCGGAAGAGAACTGGAGAACCTCTGGAAACACAGGGAGTTCTAAACATAGGAGAAGGAGAGTAACCTTCGTCCTGGATTATTTTTCTGTATGAATAGAAGGGGAGTAACCTTCGTCCTTGACATCAGTTGAGCTGGAAGTAGGAGACTGAACCTCAAAGCATCGTGGTCTAGCTCGGGGGTGGCTAGTGGTAAATCCATTTAGAGTCACTGAGACTACGATTGGGTGGAAACGAGCACCCCTCTCAGCAGTTGCATCACGCCTGGTGAATCTAATAAGTGTTTTATACCTTGTATTTTGAATTGAATATCATGAAGACATGCTCATGTTTATATGCTATAATGATTTATGTGTGGAATGATTGCTTGGTGTTTTAGACTGAAAATAACGGACGCATGTTTATACTTATATGCCATAGATGGTTTATGAACAAATGATTAAGTATGGGGAATGAGTGTTGGTTATGTGTTATATTCTTTGCATGTGTGTGTGTGTGGGCGCGTTAGATACGACAACTGCGTCTGACGATCCCTACCACTAGAGTTATGTTGTGTGCGTCGGGCGCTTTCCTAGGGGGGTCCCAGGGGGGGGAATGTATGCCCCCCCCTAGTTACGTGCAGCATTCAGCAACGAGTGGCAGCCCAGGGCAGTGCCCCGAATGTTTTTCTTTGGCGGTTTTTGCTATTTTTAGTGGAGTTTGCTATTTTTAGTGTATTTGTAAATTAATCCCGGATTAAGGGATTAGGGTTTTGGTATCTATGGAATACCTAAAAACATTGTATATATTGTATGGCGAATGGTGAAATTCAAATTAATGAATATAAGAAAGGTTTTCCTGGTTGAGGGTTTCCAGTATAAAATCTCTGTGTACTCTGTGTATGAGCGATTGATTAATTTTTGTCTTGCTTAAGAATCTATATGCATTGCTTTACTTCGCAGGTTTAAATCTTACATGTGGTATCAGAGCTCGTTTTTGGCTTCAGAGGGATGCCTTTGTTGTTGAGGGTTTGGTTCGATCTTGATAGATCAATTTTATCTTGGGTCTATGATAAACCTGGGTTTAGTGGGAGCTTTTGTAGTGGAGATTCGAGTAAAGAAAGAGGAATGGCGAGCTCATCTAGAATTGAGATAGAGAAGTTCAACGGTAAAAACTTTGATGTATGGAAGCTCAAGATGGAGGACCTTCTTGTAGACAAAGAAAAATGGATCATTGTGGATCCTAGTACAAAGCCTATTGGTACACTGTCTACTAGCACACCAGCTACTGGTACACAACCTACTAGTACACAAACTACCAGTACACCAGCTACTGGTATGTTGAAGGAAGATTGGGACAAGTTGGACAGAAGAGAAAGGAGTACTATTTGACTCTACCTGGCAGATTCAGTGTTGTTGAATGTCTCAGGAGAATCTACAGCCAAGGAACTATGGGATAAGTTATGGAATTTGTATCAATCAAAGTCCCTGGTAAACAAGTTGTTTCTTCGAAAGAAGTTGTATCATATTAGGATGGAAGATGGAGATTCTGTGACAAAACATTTAAATGCCTTTAATACTCTAGTAAGTCAACTTGGATCTGTTAATATTACGATTGCAGAAGAAGATAAGTGTATTACTTTATTATGTTCTTTGCCAAACTCTTGGGATAATCTGGTTGTAGCAATAGGTAGTACCACTCAATCTACATAGAAGTATGAGGATGTAGTTGCATCCTTGTTATTTGAAGAGATGAGGCGAAAAAGCATGGATGGCCACAACACAAATGCTTTATATGTAATAGGGCATACCCAAGACAGGAACCCTGGTAAGCCTTCGGGATGGAGATCTAAATCTACAGGTAGATCTAAGTCTCTAGGAAAATCTTTGATGAAATGTTGGAAGTGTGGTAAAACAAGGCATTATAAGAAAGATTGCAAGTCTAAGAAGGTTGAAAAACCAAAGGGATATGATAGTACTTCTTCCACAGAGGAAAAAAACTCCACTTAAGAAGGAGGTGATGTTTACCTATCATCTACAAGTACACATGAAAACCATGATGTATGGTTGATCGACTCAGGTGCGTCATACCATATGACTCCTCACAGGGAGTGGTTATCTAAATATGAAAAATATGATGGTGGTGATGTATTCCTAGAAGATGACTCGACAAAAAAAATCTTGGAACGTGGAAGGGTTAAGTTGTTGCTAAATGATGGAAGGATTAGAACTCTTCCTGGGGTTCTACACATTCCAAAACCAGCTAGGAGCCTAATATCTATAAGCAAGTTGGGTGATGCAGGAGTGAAAACTGTATTTGAAAAGAACACTTGCAAGATGGTACGAGGAGAAATGGTGTTGATGAGGGGAGTTCAATGTGGAACTCTATACAAGTTGTTGGGAAGAACTTATACTAATGGGTGTAACAGTTTTGTTGTCCTTGAGCAGAAAAATGAAGGATACAAGACCAATACTGTCCTAGAAAAGAAGACAATGATGTGGCATCAAAGACTGGGGCATATTGGAGAAAAGGGCCTTCCAACACTACACGATAAAGGTATGGTTGAAGGTATGTCTAATTGCACTCTGGATTTTGATTTCTGCGAAAATTACATATATGGTAAACAGAATCGAGTAAGATTCCCATCTGGTGCTACAAGAGAAAAGGGGATCTTAGAATTGATACATAGTGATGTGTTTGGACCTGTTCCTATTCCATCCCTAGGTAAATCTGTGTATTATGTTTCATTCATAGATGATTTTTCAAGGAACACATGGATTTATTTTCTTAGATTGAAATCTGAGGTATTTGATAAATTTAAAGAGTTTAAGGCTCTGGTAGAAAATTAGACAGAGAAGAAAATAAAGGTATTGAGAACAGATAATGGTGGAGAATTATGCGGAAATGAATTCGAAGAATTCTGTAAGAAGTGTGGTATAGAAAGGCAGAAGACTACTCCATACACTCCTCATCAGAATGGAGTTGCAGAAAGGATGAACAAGACATTGATGGAAAAAGAAAGGAGCATGCTTAGCGGTGCTGGGTTAGGACAAGAATTCTGGGCAGAGGCAGTGGGTACAACATGTTACATGGTCAATCGATCACCTTCATCAGCGTTGGATGATAAAACTCCACACGAGGTATGGTCTGGAAAGAAACCCTCTATTCAACATCTTAGAGTGTTTGGTTGTGATGCTTATGTACATGTTCGAAAAGATAATAGGAGTAAGTTGGATAATAAAGCTGAAAAGT
>JZKD02S2017955.1:17972-28817 GCA_000966675.3 Picea glauca | reverse complement strand
GAGTGGTGGAAATACATGGCTTTGTTGATGCAGACTGGGCTGGAGATTTGGATCGCAGAAGATCTACAAGTGGGTATGTGTTTAACCTATTTGGAGGAGCAATCAGTTGGATGAGGAAAAGACAGGCTATAGTGGCACTCTCAACTATAGAAGCTGAATACATGGCAGCCACTTATGCAAGCAAGGAAGTAGTATGGTTACAAAGATTGTGTTCAGGTATTGGGTTGGTACAACAAGCAGTAAGATTAGATTGTGACAGTCAGAGTGCAATATTTCTGGAAAAGAACCCAACTTATCATTCGAAGACAAAGCATATTGATGTTCAGTATCACTTTGTGAGAGACATGGTTGAGGAAAAGAAGGTGTTGTTGGAAAAGGTTGACACTTTGAAGATTGTTGCAGATTCATTGACAAAGTCTGTGAGCACAGAAAAGTTCTCCTGGTGTAGAGAAACAATGGGCATTGCTGCCCTAGATTGTTGACAATATAATTCCCTGGACCCCTGGATGCAAAGAAAACAACAAGTGGGAGAATGTTGGGTATGTGTTATATTTTTTGCATGTGTGTGTGTGTGGGAACGTCAGATACGACAACTCTGTCTGATGATCCCTACCACTAGAGTTTTTCCATGTGCGTTGGGCGCTTTCCTAGGGGGGGTCCCAGGGGGGGGCCAGGTATGCCCCCCCCTAGTTACGCGCAGCGTTCGGCAATGGGCAGTAGCCCAGGGCAACGCCCCGATTTTTTTTTTTTTTGGCGGTTTTTGCTATTTTTAGCGGATTTGTAAATTAATCCCGGATTAAGTGATTAGGGTTTTGGTATCTACGGAATACCTAAAAACATTGTATATACTGTATGGAAAATGGTGAAATTTGAGATAATGAATATAAGAAAGGTTTTCCTGGTTGAGGGTTTCCGGTATAAAATCTATGTGTACTCTGTGTATGAGCGATTGATTAATTTCTATCTTTCTTAAGAATATATATGCATTTCTTTACTTTGCATGTTTAAAACTTACAATGAGTTCGCTCCACCAAGAATCGTCTTGTTTTCTTGATTCTTGTAATATTCCGGGAAGTCTCCTTGAGAGTACTCTCCCCCAAGAATTACCCCATAAAATCTGGAACCGTACCGAACCTTTACCCAGAGTCTCGACTAAGATCAGGGACAATTGCCTAAGAACTGTCTCAAGGTTAATGTGATCCGGGTCTGGAAACCTTATGCAAGAAGGAGTAGCTCTTTAAGGTCTCGGAGTCGTGGGAGTTTGAAGCTCTGAGAGGTTGAATTTTTTGATTCAAGCTCAGAAGGGATAGCGAGTCCAATTATAGAAAGAGAATACCCTATCATTTGGTAGATGAATGGTCATAATCCTTTCGGAAATACCTCAGATCTGTGAAGACCAATGGATCTAGAGAAGGAGCACAAGCATTAACACCTCGACCCTTTCATCCTTCACATGTAGCGATGGGATCCTCGACCGTAGATCCAAGGTTCTGACGAAGCTCTATTTACCATCGATCTTAGCCTTTGCACAGGCAGGAGAGTAGAATTTTGCTGACTCACAACTTGGAGTGGTCAAGGGTAGGACTGTACAAACTCATGATTCATGAGATCACAACGTGATCGTGGTCATTGGATCCAAGCCACAGGAGAACCATTGGATCAGAACCTTCACATGGTATCATGTATCGGGGGTTCAAAGGTTGAAAGAACTTCCTTTCGACTACAAAAGTCGTGAAGTGTCGAGCACCGAGGGATCGTGCGAACATGTGTAACACCCATTAGGTGGGGGCCGCATGGTTGACAGGTGGTGTAACAACAAGTGCCCAGAGAAAGGTGGGAGCGGGTGACAGGTGATGGACACATGTCGCCTATGAAAGAGTCAACCCATTGTTGACTTGTCATGGTTGGGGGTTTCGTAGGATGAAGAAGTTGCACATTGATTGCTAAGTTCACGAAACGCTGAGAGCCAAGGTCTCGTGCGACAGGCAGCAGCGACACAACTCATAAGCAGAGTACAACGGAGGAGACAAGTGGCATGTATGCATCGCTTGGCAGAGTCCACATAACGTTGACCTCTCGCATCTCAAGGATTCACAAAGGAGGAGCACGAGGGCTCAACACCTCAAATACCAATGTCGCGAGTTGTGAGTGGTGCTAGCGTTTACCCTAGCCTATGGTTACATGTAGCAGGCGCTAGTGAGGAGGGAGCCATACCCATATCGCATCTCAGGTATCGACATTTGGAGAAAGAGGAGTCGAGAGCCTTGACTCCCAACTCGCAAGTTGTGAAAGGCGCTTGCACTAAGTCCAGGTTGTGGTCTTATTGGAGGAGGATAAGGGAAGGGATGGTCTACGTTAGGCCCCATAGAAATTCCAGGATTCTGTCCCTCGAGGAAAAAGATGAAAAATCTAGGTTGTCATAGTGGGTGTGTGACAAATTGGTATCAGAGCATGGTTACAACACTTGGCCTGCTTGGGCTCATGAATGAGTTGTGCAGAAACTCCATTTGAAGTACTCTTAAATGGAGTAACCCTCTATCTTAACCCCCTTTATCAAAATCCAAAGTTAAGAATGAAAATCACTATTGTGTGTATACATTTGAAAAATATGAATTATGCATTGGTTATAAATGAATATAAATATTGACTAACAACAAGTGTTTTTCTTGCACACAAGCAGACTATCAACCGTGGGGAACTACAGATGCATAGAAYGGTATGCATCACAAAGTGGGGGATGGMTCCCRCAATAGAGACAAAGAKTCTGAYGAAAGGAGAGYGGTAGAGACCCCTCCAGATMTAGCTAAGACTRTGASGAGCCTCATGGTCGAACTACARAGCTGCAAGGCCGACAATGAGAGGTTGATAAAAGAGMAAGAGAAGAAAATGGAAATTAATSCAGTCTTGCTGCAGAGTTTATCCGACATACAAAGACAATTRYAGCATGGACCTGACACCAGTCACRTGGATCGACGAAAGACAAAGAAAAKCCAAAGTCCRCYTGAGATGCAGAAATGTGGTGTTTTAAGTGGCCACACTRGGAAGAGCACMTCGAGAAAGGTCCACCCCAGAGATAAGGGACAAGCGTCAGAYGATTCCTCTGGAATGGAAACTCGCGRCTCAGAGGGATMTTYTAATAKAAGAACTAGTTCTTATTCCCAAAGAAAATGGAAGAAGCGAAAGCATTCCAAAAGWSATAAGCTCGAAAAATTCAAGAAGGCCAAACCGCCCTCTTTTGACGGTGAAATAAAGAAGGGGGAGGAAGCGGAGGCMTGGCTKCTTGGACTAAAGAAGTATTTTAGAGTCCATGACTTCTCAGAAAACTTGAAGGCCTGAGTAGCCACTTTCAACTTGAATGTAAAGGCTTCCATTTGGTGGGAAGACCTTAAGAATGTAAAAGGGATTCACAAAGACGACCTATCTTGGGAACAGTTTGAGAAATACTTCAGGAAGAAGTATCTGTCAGAAAAGTATTTTGACAAAAAGACTAAAGAATTCTATGAACTCAAGCTAGGGAAACTCACCATAGAGGAATATGTCAGCATATTCCTCGAGTTGCTGAGGTACGTACCCTATATAAAAGTAGAAAAGGCAAAGGTGCAACGATTCATTAATGGACTACCTAAGGACTATCAGAACAGGATTGAGTTTGACAAGCCAAAAGATCCTAGAAGACAGTTTCTGAAAGGAAAGATATTGTTATGAACAGCTGGGGCATCGGACAAAACCTCGCGAAGGCTGGAAGAAAAATAATAGTTTGGGATTCCAGAAAAAGGGGTTTAAATCCCCAAGATTTCAAAACTATAAAAAGGAATCAAGGATGAGCTTTCCAACCCGAAGTGTACACCAGCAGAATTTTCCCTCCTAGAGCGGAAATAAACCTTCTAGATATACCCTAGGAAAGATTGATAACCCAAAGAGAGAACCCTTGAAATGTTGGGGTTGTGGAGAAGAACATCTACTGAGGGACTGCCCGCACCGAAAACAGAATAGTCAAAGAATTTACAACGTTCAAGAAGCTACCACCATCAATGACGTGGCCAGGAGTGTGCCGCAAATTTATGCAGCCTTGGATGATAAACAAGCTAACCACCAAGATTCAGTGGTGGAGATGGAAGGTATGATCACCAACCATCTAGTGTCTATTCTAATTGACCCTAGTTCAAATTTTAGTTATATAGCTCTTAAGGTTGTTGATAAGTGTAAATTACAGCCACATAAACACGCCAAAACATGGTTGGTACAGTTAACCACTGGCACCAAAAGAAAGGTAGCGGAGGTCATACCAGCTTGCCAATTCACTATGGGTGAATTCCCCACCCAAGCAACCCTTAACATACTACCCCTAGGATCATATGACCTGTTGATTGGTATGGACTGGCGAGCCTCATATAAAGCCAGACTGGACTATTACCATAAAACCTTAGAATGTGTAAGTGAAGAAGGAAGAAGGATAACCCTTCAAGGGATCCAAAAACCTTTCTCGGTGAGATGAATATTAGCCCTTCAAATGAGAAAGTATTGCAGAAAGGGATGTCCACTATATGCGATACAAGTGTTGGAATCAGTTGAAGATGACAAACCAAGCCTTGAAGACCACCCCACACTAACAGAATATAAAGATGTATTTCTGAAAGAGGTACTGGGTCTACCTCCGAGAAAGGACATTGCTTCTTGATAGAACTTGTACCAGGAGCGATGCCAGTGTCTAGGACACCCTATAGGATGAGCACACCTGAGCTAGTTGAGCTCAAATTACAACTAAAATAAATGATGGACAAAGACTATATCCAGCCTAGCGTGTCTCCTTGGGGAGCACTAGTCTTTTTTGTGAAAAATAAAGATGGTACCCTTTGACTATGCATAGATTATAGACAACTCAATAAAGTAACCATAAAGAACAAGTACCCCTTACCCATGATCGATGACCTGTTCGATCAATTGGGAGGTGCTTCCATCTTCTCAAAGATTGACTTGAGATCTGGATACCATCAAGTCTGAATCAAGGGTGAAGACATCCACAAAACTGCCTTTGAGACGAGATATGTTCACTATGAGTTTGTGGTAGTACCATTTGGATTAACCAATGCCCCTACCACTTTTATGTGCTTGATGAACAATGTGATCAAAAAATTTCTAGACAAATTGGTAGTAGTTTTTATTGACGATATATTAATTTACTGCAAGAATAGAGAGGAACATGAGGAACATATTATACTTGTGCTTCAAATGCTAAGAGAACATCAGCTCTATGCCGAATTTAGCAAGTGCAACTTTTTCTAGAAGAAAATACATTACTTGGGCCATGTCATATCTGAAGAAGGAGTAGCAGTAGACCCTGACAAGATCAGGTCTATCATGGAATGGCCTACCCAAAAGGACGTTTCAGATATCAAATCCTTTATGGGCTTAGCAGGATACTATAGGAGATTTATAAAAGGATTCTCCAAGATTGGTTGTCCAATCACTGCCCTCCAAAAAAAGGGAGCTAAATTCACGTGGACACAAGAATGTGAAGAAAGATTTCAATCCCTAAAACATCTACTGACCCATGCACCCGTGCTGAAGATCGTTGATCCCGAAAATGACTTCCTCGTGTGCACAGATGCCTGGAAGGAAGGGCTCGGAGGAGTCCTTATGCAAGGAGGAAGTGTAGTCTGCTATGAATCCTGAAAATTGAATGAGCACGAAGTCAACTATGTGATCCATGATCTAGAACCGGCCGCCATAGTGCACGCCTTAAAAATGTGGAGGCATTACCTCCTGGGAAGGAAATTTGTACTTATGACAATCCAGTGTGGATTGCGATATCTATTTGACCAACCAAAACTCAATGCTAGACAAGCTAGGTGGATGGACCTTCTTAGTGAGTTTGATTTCGAAATCAAACATATCAAGGAAAAGGAAAATAAGGTGGTCGATGCCCTTAGTAGAAGTATGAAAACAATTCACCTGACAACAGTGAGCACCTACGAGATGAATGTCAAGGAAACAGTTAAGAATGCACAAGAAATAGACACATTCTTCCAAACCATGACCTCTTACCTGGAGCAAGAACCCATAGGGATAAAATATGAAGGCTACCGGATGATAGATGGAGGTCTGCTAACTTACAAAAAAAGATTGTATATTCCAAATTTTGATGACTTGAAGAGGTTCATAATGGATGAACTACATAAAAGACCATATACTGGTCATCCAGGATACCAGAAGATGATCACAGCCACCAGGAAACAATTCTATTGGCCTGGCTTGAAGAAATACATAGATGAGTACTTAGCCAAATGCATAGAATGCCAACAGGTTAAAGTAGAACACTGACACCCAGCAAGATTATTACAACCTCTACCAATCCTGGAATTGAAATTGGAAACCATCTCCATGGATTTCATCACCGTATTACCAACCTCGACCAAATAGAATGATGCCATCATGGTAGTGGTGGATAAATTGAGCAAGTACGCTCATTTAATCCCCGTCAAGTCGACTTGAAAGGTAATAGACATCGCCAACGTATTCATGATGGATATATTCAGACTACATGGTATGCCTAAAGAGATCGTGTTTGACAGAGACACGAAATTTACTTCCAACTTTTGGAAATCCTTGATGGCTGGTCTGGAGACCAAATTACTGTTTAACACAGCCTATCATCCTCAAACCGATGGACAGACAGAAAGAGTGAACCAAATATTTGAAGCCATGCTAAGGATGCATGTAATGCATCAACCCAAAAAGTGGGAATATTACTTGCCACTGGTGGAATTCGCCTACAACAATGGCTACTAAGAATCCCTGAAGATGAGCCCTTTTGAAGTCCTCTATGGTAGACCATGCAACACTCCAGACAGTTGGAGTAATTCCGTGAATAGAGTTACTATTGGACCCGACATGTTGAAATAAATGGAACAACAAGTGACTCATATAAAACAAAATCTAAAGGTCACTCATAACAGACAGAAAAGTTACGCCGACTGAAAGAGAACTCCAAGAGAATTCAAGACGGGAGACCACGTATATCTCTGAGTTAGGCCCAGGAAGAGTTCCCTGAGGATGGAATCTTGTGTCAACTTGGCACATCGATATTGTGGACCCTTTTAAGTTCTATATAGAGTGGGACCTGTAGCCTATAGGCTAGGACTTTCTCCCACAGCAAAAGCACATAATGTTTTCGATGTTTCATTATTGACGAAATATGTACATGATTCTAATCATATAATTGAATAGTATGTGATCCAGGTGGAACTAGAGGGAGAATTCCTGCCAGAACCTCAATGCACACTGGACAGAAAGGAAACCCCATTGGGGAACCAAACCATTGCACAGGTCAAGTTGTAGTGGAAACATTTTGGCCCAGATGAGGCTACGTGGGAAATGGAAGATGCCATGAAACATGCATATCCGATTTTGTTTACTTCTCTAAATACACATCATATTGATAGATAGAACATCAAGGACTATTTTCCTTTAAGGGGAAGGGAATTGTAACACCCTGTTTCGCCCAGTCTATAAAAATAACTATATTGGCCAAGAACTATGGCAAACTCAAAGATGTGAATGTTTGATTTGACGGACATTGGTATAAAAGGTCGATGAATGTAAATTATGTTATGAATATGTGTTGCATGACTATTGGGAGAGGGGATGTGATAAAAGAGGCCATGATGGCTGATGAGAGGTGGTCGAGGGGACCTTGAATGGTTGTGTTAACTTTCACCGAGCTAGTATTGTACTGGTTTTTACTTGCTTAAAGACCAAAGAAACTCTCTAACCCTAGAATGGATTTCCCATCAGATTGGTAGGTGGGGAGGCTCCTCAAGAGTTAATGAGGGGATGGGGTTGAACCTTCCATCTGTAACATCTCTTAGACCTGACCACAGATGACGAAATTCGTGCCACACGCAACCTTGCAGAGAAAAGGCAAGAGAGGAAATGTGGTAAGAGATAGAGAGAGCGCGCGACAGGGGATCACAGAAGAGAACTAAAGAACTTCTGGAAACACCGAGAGTTCTGAACATAGGAGAAGGAGAATAACCTTTGTCCTAGATTATTTTTCTATATCAGGAGAAGGAGAGTAACCTTCGTCCTTGACTTCCGTTGAGCTGGAAGTAGGAGACTGAACCTCAAAGCATCGTGGTCTAGCTCGGGGGTGGATAGTGTCAAATCCGTTTGGAGTCACTGAGCCTACGGTTGGGTGGAAATGAGCACCCCTCTCAGCAGTTACATCACGCCTCGTGAATCTGATAAGTGTTTTATACCTTGTATTTTGAATTGAATATCATGAATACATGCTCATGTTTATATGCTATAATGATTTCTGTGTGGAATGATTGCCTAGTGTTTTAGACTGAAAATAATGGATGCATGTGTATACTTATATGCCATAGATGGTTTCTGAACAAATGATTAAGTCTGGGGCATGAGTTCGCTCCACCGAGAATCATCTTGTTTGCTTGATTCTCATAATATTCTGGGAAGGCTTCTCGAGAGTACTCTTCCCTAAGAATTACCCCATAAACCCTAGAACCATACCGAACATTTACCCAGAGACTCGACTAAGATCAGGGACAATTTTCCAAGAACCATCTGAAGGTTCATGCGATCCGGGTCTGGAAACCTTATGCAAGAAGGAGTAGCTCTTTAAGGTGTTGGAGTTGTGGGAGTTTGAAGCTCCGAGAGGTTGAATTTCAAGCTGAGAAGGGATAGCGAGTCCAATTATAAAAAGAGAATACCCTATCGTTTGGTAGATGAACAGTCAGAATCCTTTCTAAAATACCCCAGATCTGTGAATACCGATGGATCTAGAGAAGGAGCATAGGCGTTAACACCTTAACCCTTTCAGCCTTCACAATTAGCGATGGGATCCAGGACCGTAGATCCAAGGATCTAACAGAGCTCTATTGACCATCGATCTTAGCCTTTGCACAGGCAGGAGAGTAGCATTTCGCTGACTCGCGACTTGGAGTGGTCAAGGGCAGGACTGCACAAACTCACGATTCCTGAGATCGCGATGTGATCATGGTCGTTGGATCCAAGTCATGAGAGAACCGTTGGATCAGAACCTCTGCGTGGTATCGCGTATTGGGGGTTCAAAGGTTGAAGTAACTTCCTTTCGACTGCAGAAGTCATGAAGTGCCGAGGACCGAGGGCTTGTGCGAACACGTGGCATACCTGTTAAGTGGGGACTGCATGGTTAACAGGTGGCGTAACAACAAGCGCCCAGAGAAAGGTGGGAGTGGGTGACAGGTGATGGACACATGTCACCTCGGAAAGAGTCAACCCATTGTTGAGTTGTCATGGTTCGAGGTTTCGTAGGATGAAGAAGTTGCACCTTGATCGCTAAGGTCATGAAACGTCGAGAGTTGAGGTCTCATGCGACGCGCGGTAGTGACACAACTCGTAAGCAGAGTACAACGGAGGAGACAAGTGGCGTGTATGCGTCGCTTGGCAAAGTCCATGTAACGTTGACCTCTCGTGTCTCGGGGATTTGCAAAAGAGGAGCACGAGAGCTCAACACCTCAACTAGCAAAGTCGCTAGTTGTGACTGGTGCTAGAGTTTAACCTAGCCTACGGTTACATGTAGCAGGCACTAGGGAGGAGGGATCCATACCCGTATCACATCTCGGGTATCGACGTTTGGAGAAAGAGGAGTCGAGATCCTTGACTCCCAACTCCCGAGTTGTGAAGGACGCTTGCGCTAAGGCTAGGATGTGGTCGTATTAGAGGAGGATAAGGGAAGGGATGGTCTACGCTAGGCCCCATAGAAATTCGGGGATTCTGTCCCTCGAAGAAAAAGACGAAAAATCTAGGTTTTCGTAGTGGGTGTGTGACAGTGTCTTCCATGATTCCCCAATAGTTTAGCCAAGAACGGGAATCTTTATGTCATCCTCGCTTGAGTCGATGGTGGTTATGACTCGATTCTAAAGAAATTTTAGGAAACCTCTTGTCTTCCATGTTGTTTAACTTGTTCTTATACATTAGTTGTCTAGTCATATCCATGCTCTCAATGGGGGAGAGGCTTGTCTCTAAGAGGAGGATGGGATAGGGCGTATTTCCTTTAATTTTGAGCTTATAGGTTATAAAAATCTTTTGTATTTGCTCTATCTTTCTCTGGGATTCATGAGAGATACTATAGCCCCATACTTCACATCCATAAAGAATAAAAGGTGTAAAAAGAGTCTCAAAGAGGAGTTTCTTCTTATCCCAACTCCAAAGATCAACTGATTTACAATTTCTTTCAAGCCCATAATAGGCTTTCCATCCCCTAATAATATTTTTCTCAATGCTATAATTCCAATTGAGCTTGTGGTGAATATCAATTCCAAGATATTTGCATGAAGTCACTTCCTCCAAGTTTTTTTTGTCATATACGAAGGTATCATAAGGGATCTTATTGGATTTAATAATCATGACCATAGTCTTATCAGTATTAACAGTCATACCCATATTGGAGAAAAACTCCTTGAGGATTCTTAGTTGGTTTTCATGATCATGGGGACTCCTTGCCATAAGAATGATATCATCGGCATAAAGAAGAAGATTGATGACTATACCAGTGAGAGTAGGGCTGACACAACCTACTTTTTCCAAGCAATCTTCTAACGTGTCAATGTAAATGCCAAAAAGGGTAAGGGCCAAGGGACAACCTCGTTTGACTCTTATATTGTAGTTAATCTATTTTGACCAGCCCTCAATGTTTTTAAACTTAGCAATAACGTTATCATACATCCTTATTGCAATAACCCTCAACTCGAGAGGCAATTTTATCTCTTCCAACCTATTCCAAAGGTTTTTCCTGGGAACCATGTCAAAAGCTTTTCTAAAGTCAACAAAACAACAAAAAAA
>JZKD02S2017955.1:0-15967 GCA_000966675.3 Picea glauca | reverse complement strand
TCCTCCTTTATTGTATGGAATTGATATAATCAACTCATTATTTAAATTATATTCTTATTCTATATAAGAAATCATTAAACAATGCAAATATTTTAAAGATGAAAACTAACGTACCATAAATTTGATACAAAGATTAATTATGCATGATCTTTGATTTCATTATATTAAGAAAATTTCATATTCCAAAGTGGCCATACGAAATCTTACTCGCAAAGAGAGTTCTCAACTATGTTCAAAAGTGGCCAAACAAATCGTAAGGCATGTCCAAATTATTGTTCACAATCTAAAAGAAGATTTGAAAGTCATGTCCATATCTTTTTCTACAATCTATAATATTATTTTAAAGTTATATATATATATATATATATATATATATATATATATATATATATATATATTTGAAAGTGCAAAAGTTTTAGTAGATCATTACTCTTTGATGTCAAAAGTTATCCTGGATGAGTTTTTTTCTCAGTTTGAGTTTTTCTTTCACCATAGTTTTTAGCTTGATATTTTTTGTTTTTATATGTAATGCATTCTTGTTTGATTGAGGCTCACTACATGAAGAATACACATAAAGATAAAAATAAATTCTACTAACATATCTTGTAGAAAATATGCAAAATACATAGATTTAATCATTTTCTGATACCATTAAATAAATGCATCTATAACATTCCAAATAAATATGAATTCAATTAACAAATTAATCATGACAACATATAATGCATTTTCATACACAATGTTAATGCAAAACAATTAAAACTCATAATGCAATACATAAAATAGATAAAACGTGTATTTTTATAAACAGTTGTGCAATCAGCTCTTTGGGATGGACATTCCACCCAACCATATAATTGTTGTTCCAGATATGAACAACAAGTCACCCCGAGCTAGGGATAGGAATCCACAAAACAAGGTATCTCTCACTATGCACTCGTAGCTTAGATAATTCCACAACCGATTGGTATTCTCCTACAACTATCTTGAGTTTCCTCTAGCTCTCTTCCTCTCAACCTGCCCAAACCAAGGAATGCACCCCTTCACTGGTGTCCCATTTGTTTATCAAGGTCTCTCTGGCACAAGTAACCAGGAATATCACTACTAGGAATTCAAAGGAAACTCAGTGCTATGAAAAATACCAGGAAAAAAACAACAACAACAAGATTGTTGTTGTAGTGAAACTCTCACAGGAGTTAACTCTTCAGGACGGACAACCTGGTTCTTTTGCAACCTTGACAACTTGCTTCTTCAGTCTTTAGCTCCAAAAATGCTCCATAATTCTCCCTCAAATGTTTCTCAAGATCCAATGCACTCTCCTCTACGATTAACTCTCCCTTCTTATGCAAAATCATGACTGTCTAAAATCCCCCCCTTGGCCATATGAATTTCCTCTCCTTTTGTTATTTTTTCTTGAGTCACACTCATCCCCAAACTGATTGTACTTCAACCCCATTCTCCCAATAACTATGGGATGTAACTTCTCACAACCACCCTCTTACAATTATTCAATGATTGGATTTGGGAACACCCAACAACAAAATGAAAGATTCACTCAAACATTTAAATCAAGAAAAAGGATTCGAGAATTAAACTCATGAATAAAAAATCCCTTTCTAGACCCTGACTCTATCCATCTCCCCCAATAATTGGCATGATTTCTTAAATTCAAATATATAATTCACGTGTTACATCGCTTGGCCATAGCCACATTCATATGTACATTATGCATTAATTAAGATAGGGATTATAATGGTGACATTACATTCCCCCTCCCCTACAATTATGCATTTTTCTCGATGCACAACACTATGCCAATATACATGTACAAATTTTACATCAGAAGACTTATAAAAATCTGAATTTTGCAATTTTTATACTCCAACAACAATTCAAACCATAATCTCTTATTCCTCTCAACCCGTTGACCCAAGGAATGTACCCCCCTTCACTGCTCTCAATCCATCGGGCTCTACCATTATTTTATTAGGGTTCCTAGCGCAGGTTGGCTAGGAAAACTCTGAGATGTGGTTCCAAAAATCTAGTTGCCCAATATAGGGTCTTTCACTCTTATATTCTATTTTCTTCAAAATTGAAAAAAAATTGTGGGTACTCCTTCTGCATGGTCTCCTCATGCTCCCATGTAGAATTTTCTAGACCATAGCAGGTCCACTGAACCTTTAACAAACCTATATCTTTTTTCCTAAGAACTTTGACTTTTGGTCCACGATACACACTAGTTCCACCTGAATGTCTCTTTCGTGTTCCACCTGTATCATAGTTTAATCAATTTTGTGGTCAGGTTTAGGCACATATTTCTTTTATAAGGACACATGAAATACATTATGCACTCTCATGGATGGAGGAAATTCTATCATGCATGCAACTAGGCATATCTTCTCTAAGATTTTAGAAGTCCCACAGTGTCTTGCTACTAGTTTCAAGTATCAACCCAATATTAGCGAACTTCTCTTCGCCTTCACTTTAAAAAACACATTTTCTCCCACTTTAAAATATTTGAAAGTATTGCTCTTATCTGCATAACTCTTCTACCTATACTGGGGAGATTTTAAGGTATTCCTGATCTTTATCATTTTCTCTTCCATTTATTTTAGCAAATATGACCTAATAACAACTTTGTTTTTTGGTTTATCCTAGCTCACTAGTGTGTTACACTTCCTGCCATAAAAATCTTTGAACAAGTTCATTTTTAATGATGCCTAGTACCCATTATTGTAAGCAAATTCAACTAAATGGATATAGTCATCCCACTTGGATGGCTAGTCCATCACATACATTCTGAGCATGTCCTCAATTATCCTATTGGTCCTCTATGTTTTCCCATCAGACTCCAAGTGATATGTTGTATTGAGATTTAAATTTGTCCTAAAGCCTTTGAAAAATACTTTCCAGAAATTAGATGTAAACTTGGGATCTCTGTATGAAACTATTTCCGTGGGAAATCCATGAATCTTGACAACTTGTTTCTTGTAGATATTTGAAATATTGATTGCCTTGTGAGTAGTATTCACTGGAATAAAATTTGGAACCTTAGTCAATTTATCAACCACTACCATGATGGAATCATGTTGCTTCATTGTTCTGGGTAGATTTGTAATAAAATAAATTGTAAGTACTTCCCATTTCCATTCTCAAATGGGTAATGGTTGTAACAATCATGCTAGATGTATATGCTTAACCTTATCCTTATAACATTCTAGGCATATGACTACATAATCAACCACTTATTTCTTCATTTCAGGCCAAATGTATTGGTTCCTCATAACTGACATCAACTTTTTATGCCCTGGGTGTCCAATGTATGTCACACTATACATTCCCCCGGGCACTATATTTTTCAACTCATGGGATTTCGACACATATACCTTTCCTTGGTATACAAGAACTCCATCTTCCATCATCTTAAAATTGGGGCTCGGATGGAAAAAAAATTGGTCGCATTGGACTCCTGACACCGTATTACATCTAGGGGGAACCCTCTACTATAATTCTATTTCCTAGAAAAGAATTTGTTGAAGGATATCAGGAACTAGGGTTTTGGTCAATGAGGCACAATCCAATTTCTGAACAAGTTGTCGATTTTGAGGAAAACTATGTCGGGTGATTGTGGGTAGTGTGGTCACATGGACCTTGACCAAAAAAATGTGCAGGATATTACAAAACTTAGTTATGCTTCTCAAATTGTATTTTATGCCCCCAGACCAAATTGCCAACATGTCCCTGAATGTCTTGAGGAGTTGAGTTGCAAATCGCATTAAAGATATAAGTAGGGATCAAATGGATGAATCATCGATTCCATTGGACTTGGGGCATCGGGTTAAAACTAGGAGGACCCATTTGTTGTCATTCTATTTCCTAAAGAGGTGTTTATTGGAGGATCTTCAGAACTAGGGTTTTTCTCAGTGAGGCACAATGCAATTTCTGAACAAGTGGTCAATTTTGAAGAACACTATGTCGCATGATTATGGATATCTTGGCTATATGGACCTTGGACAAACAGATGTGTGGGAGCTTACCAAACTCAATTATGCCGCTCATTTTGGATTTTATGCCCCCAAATCAAATTGCCAACAAGTCCTTAGATAGCTTGAAGCAAGTTGAAACTCATGATAAAACTCTAAATAAGGCTCGGATGGATGAATCATAGATTTCACTGGACTCCTAACACCGGGTTACAACTAGAGGGACCCCTCCACTATCATTATGTTTCTCAAGAAATAATTTTTTGGAGCATCTTCAGAACTAGGGTTTTGTTGAGTGAGGCACAGTGCAATTTTTAAACAAGTGGTCGATTTTGAAAAGGACTATGCCGGGGAATTGTGGGTAGTGTGGTCCCATGGGCCTTGGAGAAAGATATGTGATGGATATTATGAAACTTAGTTATGCCATTCAGTTTTTATTTTATGCCCCTAGACCAAATTTCCAACATGTCCATGAATGGCTCGAGGAGGTGAGTTACAACTCATGATAAAAATATAACCAGGGGTCGAATGGATGAACCGTTTCTTACATTATACCCCTAACACTGGGTTACAACTAGGAGTACCCCTCCACTTTCATTCTATTTCCTAGAAAAGTGTTTGTTAGTAGATCTTAGGAACTACGGTTTTTCTCAATGAGGCAAGGCATGGAAAGACAACGCAAGGCAAGGCATGGCAAGGCATGGTCTAGGTCTAGTTCTATGAAAGGTATGGAAAGAAAAGGAAATTCAAGGAAAGGAAATCCATGACAAGCCAAGCCAATCCATTCTAAGACGGGTAAAGGTGATGCAAGGCAAGGGAAACAAAGGCAGGCTAAGGCAATGCAAGTAAGGCAAGCAAAGGCAAGGCAAGGCTAGACATGGAAAGGAAATTCAAAGCAAGGCTAGACATGACAAGGCAATTCAGAGCAAGGAAAGGAAAGGGAATGCATGGAAATAAAAGGAAAGGCAAGGAAATACAAGCCAAGCCAAGCCAAGACAAGGAAAGGAAAGGCTGGATATAGTTCCCTATAAACAAAAATGAACCACAAAATATAAGAATACCATAACAACCATATAATGAAGCCACAATTTCAATCAATCATAAATATGAAATATTTTTTCAATTATTCCTTTTACACATTAATAATTTTCCAATGGCATCATTTGTATTGTCTTGCTAGTTCTTATTACATATGTTTGAAAATTTAGCACCTTGTAAGGTAAGGAAAGGCAAGATAAGGAAAGGAAAGACAAGGGAAGGGATGGTGAGACATGGCAAGGCAAGACAAGGCAAGGTAAGGAAAGGCAAGACAAGGCTAGGCAAGCAAGGAAAGAAAATGCAAGTCAAGGATATACATGGCAAGGAAAGTCAAAGAAAGGAAAGACAATAAAGGAAAAAAAAAGGCAAGCCAAGGCTAGACATAGTTTCCTAACAAAACAAATGAACTACAAAATACAATAATACCATAACAACCATAAAATGAAGCTGAAACTTCAATCAATCATAAATTTGAAATATTTGTTCAATTATTAATTTTACACATTATTTGTTCAATAAACCTCTAAAAATGGACAAGTCATTGGAATGCAATAAATACCATCACATACTACATTCCTCTCACCTTTAGCTCATACAATGGAAATCAAAAATATACATACATGTTCCATGTTAATGTAGTCCAACATTATATCTCAAAGCATTGCCTACTTAGGTTTGTAACTTACCCAAGTAATGATTACATCATTACCAAAATACATTAAATATTAAGTCAATGGAATTTATTGTAATGTGCTAAATTTTGGGCAATATTATTTGGCCTTGAATATTCACTTTGTATCAGGGCATATGGGAGCAACACTATTTGTTTCTACAAGCAGGTAGTGTTAGGGTAGCAATGGAGCTTAAGTAGAAAGGAATTCAAATTGGTATACTACAACAGAATAAGAAAAATCAGCATCGGTGTTGTAGAGATAACATGGCTCTATTAGATGTGAAGTGTTGAAGTGGAATAGAACTTTGAAGGGGTGCACTTAGTAAGAATTAGGTGCTTGTGATAATAAAAAAAAATATATAGGATGGATTCATCATGTGACCATCATGGTAAGATCATGGCTACACTAAGTGGCATGTGATTGGATTCTTGAAGCATGTTGGCCTATAAAACAAACTAAATATAATTTATTGGAAATGAATGGGGACCATGAGCACAAACATAGTACTTCATTGAGTTTCTTATGTAAATGTGGATGAACCTACACAAATAAGATCTAACTAGAAAAGGACATACACAATTTGCAAAAAAATGAGAAACAATGGAAACAAGAGAGAGAGAGAATCAAGGAATTGTATTAACTGTATTCCACACTCAAAGAGTGAATAATTTACGATAGATATAGGTTACATGAGTAACTAATTCACCATAGTAGTGATCTATAGAGATCTAGACACTCACTGATAGACACTAGAGTGAAATTCCACCTAGTCCTATTTAATTGATCCATGCAATCGTCAGTTTACTGAGACACGTGTGGAAGTGAGAGAGAGACACATGTGTGGAAGTGAGAGAGAGACACATGAAACTACTGGTGATAAAATTGAGGTTTCCATGCATGAGTGAATTCCGCTAGTCTAATTGAGTGTAACTGACTCTGAACTGAAGAGGAACACCCTATTTTGTAGGGGTATATTCTCTAGAGAGAATATTCTCATCTAAGGAATCATTCTCAACATTGGACTATCAAACTTAGGAAAATAATTCTAGGTGAGTGTGTAATATATCCAACATCTTATTTTGAGATTCCAAGGTGGGTATGCTTTTAAAAGAGAAGTCCCAAAAATATATCGCTACTAGATTTAGAGAGTTATATTAGGTATTTGTTGGGTTGTCCACACTAGGCATTTAAGTGAGTATGCTTGTGATATAAAGAGTGCATAGACTATAAATGATTGGAATCAAGGAGTGTGATGAAAAGGATTTGTTTGGTTGCATGCACTATGAGGTTTATGTGACTAAACCTATGATATAGAGGGGATCTATATGAGTAATTACTAGATTTTTGGGTGCGGATGAAGGAGGCATAAATGCATCACTACAACACTAAATGAATCCCAAAATTTCAATCAATCATACATCTGAAATATTTGTTCAATTATTCCTTTTACAAATTAATAACTCCCCCCCCCCATGGTCATTCAACTACATCATCGGGATCACTTCTAATACCAATGGTCTCCATTAACTTCTCATGATAAAAGTAAGGAAAGAAGTATCATACATTTTATGAGTTCTTACTTGTCATTGTTTGTAGTTGGAGGTTTGTACCAACAACCTAGTTCATAAAGTGGTATATAGTTTCTCCATGGTCTATAATATTGAAATACATAACCACCTTTCTTATGTTTTCTTCATATTGTGTCATATATTCTCCTTTAATAACCATCCCCCAATCGGAAATTTGATGCATTAATAGTTTGTTACTGAGAGCATGAGAGTCTTCTTTCCCTCTAAGAAACATGTCAATGAATATTCAATGCCCCATTCATTACCTTTTGGGGAAACCATTGCATATGTGTGCCCTGAAAAAAATGGAGTGCTAACACATGAGTCCACTAAATAATCAAAGAATAAAGCATTGATGTTAGTTATTCAAAATTTAATAGAATATTCACCGAACCTGGAAGTACAAGATTTGAGATGTGATCATAATATGCTGAAATATTTGATTAGTCCTCCTCTAAATGGGATAATTCCATAGTTATACGTTGAACAATGGGGAGTGATACATGATCCCATATATCAACCCAATATATGGATTCACAATCATCCCATTCATTACTACTACATGGACCACAGAAGCAAGAGAGTTTTCTCGACAATATTTCAATTATTGCATTGTCTAATGTTCAAATTGAATGGAATCCACGAGTACCCTGGATTGTTTTTCATGGATACAACTTTAATCGATCCACACCGACATCCTCCAAAAAATATCTATCTGCATGTCCTTTCGTTGGTTATTACTCTGCATGGTTTCTTATTCCCTCTTCCATTACTGAAGAACACCATTCAACAATGGATTTTTCATATCGAATGAGGGAAGTAGTTGTGAAATTCATGTATTTCCTATGTAATGTTGTTTTCATACATGTGTCTGCTCCATCATGATCCCCTTTCCTATTCCCAAACTTGAAATAGCTCCAAATATGTGGTACCTTTATTTTTTTGTGCAACATACACAACCATTGAAATCCATAAGCATTTTTGAACTAGCCCGTGCAACCATATGACCAAATCCAATGTTGATCCATTTGTATGTTATTCTCCTTAAGGTGATTGTAAAACAACCAAAAGTAATGTTGTGCGTAGGCTAAGTCATGTAACTGATCATCCCTTATGTAGAAGTGATAGACCTTCAATATAACTCGGGTTTCTTCGTTACTATCAGGCTCATGCTTGTATGTGATATGGACCATTAAGCTGAATGACCATTATGTTGACTTACTCTGAGTGATAATATTGGATTTGAATCTCATTTTTCAATTGAAGGGTGTGGTTCTCATCAAAATCAACCATTGATAAGATAGTACCAATGGGAAATGTATCTTTTCATATTCTAAAATGCTCATCCTACCATCGAGCCACATGGACATGATAAACATATTATTGTATATTTTTGTATAAGTTCTTGACAAAGTAACATACTCTTACATGGGAAGATACCAATTATATCATTTTTGTTTCCTTCCCTTCGTCAATATCATACGTGACATATTTAAATATTTTCAAGTCAACCTCCTTCCTCCCCAATTCATACTCATTGCTCACATGGATGCACTTGCTCAATAATTGTGTTCCATTGCACCTACAACATGTCCCATCTAAGCAATTTTTTTGATAGAATGTGCAACCCTCTACCCTTGTACATAAGATGTTGTGAGTAAAGTATCTAGATGATGATTGTGGCAATATAAATAAGCAGTCCTACACAAGGATATTATGAAATACATGATGTGTGTGTGTGTTATAATAATAACCATACTCAATGTGATATCTACAAAAACATGTATTGAGAATTGTATTTATTCAAACATACCAAGGCTTGCATTTATGGAAAGATCTTTGGCCCAATTCTAGTGCACTATGTATTTTCCTGATTCTCTCAAACAATTTTATTTGTGTCATGTCAAAATATTTTTTAGTATGGGGTTCAAAGTCCCTATATCCCATTTTCAATTTTAGTACATATTTTTTGTTGGAAGAAGGCCTAGTGTTCTCATGCTAGAAAGATTGTACTAGTCCCTTAACTGCTCAAATCAACTTTATGTTTGAATGAGGTAGCCCACTGGTGAAGACCCACAAATATGTCGGGCCACCTATGTTGACACTATCTCATCTATTAGAATACTTTCTAAGGGTTTTGATATTGCATTTCATAATATGAGAGGTTCGGTGGAGAAAACAATGTTTTCTTGTGATCTTGCTAACAATTGACTGTGACAAGGCACCTTGTGTTGCATTATCGTCTTTAGAACAAGATTTCTTACCAAGTTTTTGAATATCATCCACAAGGTTTCTAACAATATGATGACTTGTTTCTAAACTTTTGACTATTTTAATCCCTAAACTTGTCCTAAAAATGATCAAACTTCAAGCCAAAAATAATTGACATTTAGTGGCACCATATTTTGGTTCAAATTATTCTTTAATGATTTTATAAGAATGATAACATATGGTTTGGTTAGGTAACTTATCTTCAAGTGATGCTAGACCAATTTCATCCACCTAAATGAATTTATGATCTCTTTTCCACACATTTTTCAATCTAGGTAGGGATGATGAACCTATATTCTAACACTCTTGAACTCCATGTTGTGGAGTTAACAATGTAGCAGTTATTTCCCCTTCAATCATTGGTGGATCAATTATGGGAGGACAATGGACATTCCCATGAATAGTTTCTAGAACGTTTGACTACTAAAAGGAGGTTAAACCATAGGAACTTCTTCACTAGAAGGTTGTGTGCACCAGTTTCCTCTCTAATTTCAACTATTGTGTAATCAAATCCAAGCAAATCCTCCATCATTTAGTCATCCACAACAACTTGTCTTGATGAAAGAGTGATTGGAGTTTCAATAGAAGTCTAAACTAGATTGGTATCTACTAAAATCCATGGATTTTCTTGTGTTGATGGAGGAGAAACACTAGTGGCATCTATTCCACTAGAAATTGGATTTTCCTTTGCTAAAATCTTGCAGTTCGACATACCTAACCTTTCATTTTCTCTTTCTTCATTTACCTTTTCAATGGGTTTTTATTTCCTTTAATAATGTATACATTGATTCCATAGGTTTCCCATGCTTAAAGAGAATAATTGACTTCCAAGCACACCACAACAAGTTTTCTTTCCACTCACAATTGTCTTCCAAATACAAATATTTCTTTATCGATTACACAAGAGGACACAAGTTTTCTTTCCACTGACAATTGTCTTCTAGTTGAATTATTTTTTTTACAAATTACACAAGAAGACACAAGTTTTATTTATAATGACAGTTGTCTTTCAATTACACAATTTTTTCTTGGTATTACACAAGAAGACAGAAACAATCTTTCCATAGGCAATTGTCTTCCAATTAAACAAATTTGTCTACCAGATACACAAGAAGACACAAGTTTTCATTCCACTAACAATCGTCTTCCAATTGTTGGGTAGGTTTTATATTCTTTGCATTTGTGATGGGGGCTACGTCATATTTGATGATCTTTGGTATCTCAGAGCCAACAAGTTTTACGGCAGGGCCCCAAAAAGTTTTTTTTTGGGTGGTTTTTGTTATTTTAGCATTTGTGCTATTTGTATTGGTTTTCTATATTTATCCTGAATTAAGGGATTAGGGTTTTGGTAGCTGCGGAATACCTAAAATATTGTGTATATATTGTATAGTGAATGGTGAGAATACTACAATGAATATTTGAGAGGTGCGGCACCAAGGAAGGTTAGTTTTCTCCCAGTTAATGGTTTCCAACGTAAATCTATGTGTACCATGTGTATGAGCCATTGATTAATTTATGCTTTTCTTAAGAATATTTATGCATTTCTTTACTTCACAGGTTTAAAACTGACATGTGGTATCATATCACAGTTTTTGCTTCAGGGGGACACCTTTGTATCCAAGGGTTTGGCTTAGTCTTGATAGATCAAGTTTATCTTAGGTACGTGATAAACCTGAGTTTAGTGGGAGCTTTGTAGTAGTGGTTTGTGTGTTGAAAGATAATGGAAAACAATTATATAATCAATATTTATAATTTCAATGGTAAAAAATTTGAGCTATGGAAGCTCAATATGGAGGACCTTATTGTAGACAGAGAAAAATGGATCGTTGTCGATCCTGGTACATGACCTGCTAGTACAGAGCCTATTGGTACACAAAATATTAGTACACAAAATACTGGTACAAAAACTACTAGTACTCAATATACTGATATGTCGAAAGAAGATTGGGAGATGGATAGAATATCAAGGAGTACGATTCTAATCTACCTGGATGATTCAGTTTTATTGAATATGTCGAGAAAATTTACAACCAAGGAACTATGGGAAAATTCAGGGAATATGTATCAATCAATGTCCTCAGTAAACAAGTTGTTTCTTCGAAAAAGTATGTATCATATTAGGATGGAAGATGATATTCTATGACAAATCATCTAAATTCCTTCAATACTCTGGTAAGTCAACTTAGATTTGTTAATATTATGCTTGCAGAAGAAGATAAGTGTATTACTTTGCTATGTTCTTTTCCAGACTCTTGGGATAATCTAGTTCTAGCAATTGGTGGTACCACTCAATTTTCATTGAAGTATGATGATGTAGTTTCATCCTTGTTATCACAAGAGATGAGGAGGAAAAGTGTGGATATTCATAACACATATGATTTATTTTTAATATGTCATCCCAAAGATAGGGATACAAATCAGCATTTAGGAGGGACATCTAAATATAAAGGTAGGTATAAATCCCCAGGAAAATATTTGAGGAAATGTTGGAAATGTGGTAAATATGGCATTAATATAAGAAAGATTTAAGGACTAAGAAAATTGATAAATAAAAGGGATTTGATTATTCCTCTTCCATAAAGGTGAAAACCTCCATAGAAGAAAGAGGTGATGTTTACCTAGAATCTACAAGTACACATGTGGATCATGATGTATGGTTTATTGAATTAGGTGCATCATTTCATATGAATCCTCACAGGGATTTGTTCAATGAATATGAAAAGTATGATGGTGGTGATATCTTCCTAGGAGACAAATCGACAACCAAAATCATGGGATGTGGAAGGGTTAAGTTATTGTTGAAAGATGAAAGGATTATAAATCTCTATGGAGATATTCAAATTCCATATCTAGCTAGGATCAACCTAATAACTATAAGTTGGATGATGTAGGTATGGATACTTTATTGGGAAAGGGAACTTGCAAGAGGGTCAGAGGAGAAATGGTGTTGATGAGGTGAGTTCAATGTGGAACTTTCTACAAGTTATTGGGAAGAAATTATAGTGATGGGTGTAATAGTTCTCTTGTGCAAGAGGAGAGAAATAAAGAATATATGATCCATATTGGCCCTGGAAAGAAGACCATGTTGTTTAATCAAATACTAGGGACATATTTGGATATAAGGTCCTTATAACACTACATGGTAAAGGTATGTTTGAAGGTATGTTTAATTGTATCCTGTATTTTGATTTTTGTGAACATTTCATATATGGTAAAACAAATCAAGTAAGATTCTTATTTGGTGCTACAAGAGAAAAGGGGATATTAAATTTGATAAACAATGATGTGTTTGGACTTGTGCATGTTCCATCACTAGGTAAATATATGTATTATGTTTCATTCGTAGATGATTTATCAAGGAACACATGGATTTATTTTCTTAGTAATAAATATGAGGTATTTGATAAGTTTAAAGAGTTTAAGGCTCTGGTAGAAAATAAAAAAGAGAAGAAAATAAAGGTGTTAAGGATAGATAATGATGGATTTTTTGGGGGAATGAATTCAAAGAGTTTTGTAAGAAGTGTCGTATATCAAGGAAAAATATTAATCCATACACACCTCAACAAAATGGGGCTACATAAATGATGAACAGGAGGTTGATGGAAAAAGAAAGGAGCATGCTTGGTGGTGTCGGGTTAGGACAAGAATTCTGGGCAGAGGCAGTGGGTACTGCATGTTACCTAGTAAATATATCACCCTCGTCAACATTGGTGGAAAAAATATGCATGAGGTATGAACTGGTAAGAATCCCTCTATTGAACGTATCCGAGTGTTTGGTTGTGATGCTTATGTACATGTTCCAAATAAAAATCGGAGTAACCTGGATAATAAATCTAAAAAGTGTATATTTAGCAGTTATAAAGATGGTATGAAAGTTTATAAGCTTTGGAACCTAGAAACTAAGAATATTGTTTATAGTCAGGATGTTGTTTTTAGAGAGTTTAAATATGTTCCTAAGAAGAAATTCCTACTAAGGAAAGAAGAACCTGAGAAAATAGAGTTTGAGTTAGATGATGCAAAATTTGAAACAAAGAAAGAAGATTAATTAGAAGAAGAAGAACCTCATACTTTTGTATTGAGGAGATCAATGAGGGAAAGTATTCAACCAAAAAGGTATAGTCCACCTGATTTTCATGATAATTTTTCTTTATCTATTATTGATGATGATCCCATAACATTCAGGGAAGCAGTGAACTCAAATGATCGTAAACTCTGGAAGAAGTCCATGGTTGAAGAGATGGATGCCTTGGATAAGAATGAGGCATGGTATCTAGTTGAGTTTCCAACTATAAGAAAGGTCGCTGGTAGCAAATGGGTGTTTAAGAAGAAGTTGAATGCAGAAGGAAAAGTGGAGAAATAAAAAGCCCAGTTAGTGGAAAAAGGTTATTCCCAGGTAGAGGGAATTGACTTTGGTGAAAATTTTTCTCTTGTTGCGAAGTTAAATTCTATTATATTTATTTTATCTGTTATCGTTGATTTTTATTTTTAAGTAGAATAGATGGATGTTAAGACAACATTCCTACATGGGGATCTGAAAGAAGAAATCTACATGAAGCAGTCATAAGGATTTTCATTGAAGGGAAAGAAAGAGTTAGTGTAATATAAATAAGTCACTATATGGTATAAATAAATCACCTAGGATGTGGTACCAAAATTTTGACACATACATCCTTGGACTGGGATTTGTGAGGGGCAGGGTTGATCACTGTGTATATTCCAAGAAGGTTAGTAAAAACTTCATTTATGTAGTGTTGTTTGTTGATGACATGTTGTTGGTAGGATATAACATGGATGTTATCAAGGAGGTGAAATCATATCTATCCTCCAAATTTTACATGAAGGATCTCGGTGCTGCTAACTTCATTATGGGAATGTATATTAAAATAGATCGTGCAAACACAAAACTCTGGTTGAATCACATAAAATATGTTGAGATGATATTGTAGAGGTTTAATATGAAGGAAAGTAAACCGGTGAAGGTTCATATTCTTGTAGGTGTAAATTTATCTACATATCAATGTCCCAAGACATAGGAAGATGACATGTCCCATGTTCCATATGCTAGTGGTTGGCAGTTTGATGTATGCATGGTATGTACTAGAAAAAACATTGCACATGAAATGGGAATTTTAAGCAGGTGTATATCAAAACCAGGGAAGGAGCATTGGATAGAAGTAAAAAGGGATTTTAGGTATTTGCATGGAACTTCTAGCTATGATTGTGCTACCAAGGAAGACCATGACTGGACAGAGTGTTCGGGATACATGGGTTTGTTGATGCGGTCTGGGTTGGAGATCTGGATCAAAAAATATTTACAAGTGGGTATGTGTTTAACCCATTTGGAGGAGAAATCAGTTGGATGAGAAAAATACAGGCTGTAGTGACACTCTCAACTACATAAGCTAAATACATGGAAGCCACTCATGCATGCATGGAAGTAGTATGGTTATAGAGATTGTGTTCAGGTATTGGGTTGGTACAACAAGTAGTAAGGTTAGATTATTACATCAGAGTGAAATATTCCTGGAAAAGAACCGAACTTATGATTCAAAGAAAAATAACATTGATGTTCAATATCAGTTTGTGAGAGACATGGTTGAACATAAGAAGGTGTTTCTAGAGAAAGTTTACACTTAAATTGAAGAATGTTGTAGATTCATTGACAAAGTCAGTGAGCTCTAAGAATTTCTCTTGGTGTAGAGAAATAATGGGAATTGTTTCCCTAGATTGTTAACTATGTATTCCTGTGACCCACTATGTGAAAAGAAAACAAGTGGGAAAATGTTGGATAAGTGTTATATTCTTTGCATGTGTGTGGGGGGGGTGCATCAAATTTGACGACTGCATATGACAATCCCTCCTTAGTAACGCTCTTTGTGTCATGTGCACTGATCACTTTCATAGGGATGTCCCAAGGGGGGAAAGGATCCCCCACCTTGTTTATGCAGAGCATTGGGCTCCAAAGTTTGGGACAATGCCTCAAATTTGTTTTTTGGGCAGTTTTTTCTATTTTAGTGTTTTTTCTATTTGTAGTAGTTTTCTAAATTAATCCCAGATTAAGGGATTAAGGTTTTGGTAGCTGCAAAATACCTAACATATTGTGTATATATTGTAATTTGAATGTTGAAATTAATAAAATGAAGATTTGAGAGGTGAGACATCAAGGAAGGTTGGTTTTCTCACGGTTAAGGGTTTTCAACGTAAATCTTTGTGTAATATGTGTATGAACCATTGATTAATTTATGTTTTTGTTAAGAATCTACACACATTGATTTACTTCAAAGTTCTAAAATTAACACCAATAGAACACAATTTTCTACCAATTAAATAAGAAGACACAAGTTTTCTTTCCACGAACAATTGTCTTACAATTGCATAAATTTGTCTAATGATTACACAAGAAGACACAAGTTTGCTTTCCAAAAAAAAAAAA
>JZKD02S2017944.1:32697-42700 GCA_000966675.3 Picea glauca | reverse complement strand
CATTTATTATATCTAACTACCATAGTGGGCCTTATTTAATAATATAGTGGACCTAGTCTACCTTACATTGAATGACCTCCACTATTATCACTATGGGCCCTCTGGACCCCCCCACTACCTCTCTAGATACCTTACAAACCACCCCTGCCTCTACCTTGGGTGAGACTTCATCTCCTTCGCAGGTGTTGCCGAAAGGGCCGGTAGTTAAGGTTTTGTTGGTGTGTTGTTGAAGCGTTGAACCCTGGGTCTACCCCTGTGCAAACAGTCTCCTACAGATTTAAAGATCAACCACACGTCCCCATATGGAGCCAATCTTATCCACTAGTTTGCACAAGCTGGATTTCCTGAAGAGTCGCCAAAGAATGAGCAATCAGTGCTCATATGACAGAGTTCAAAGTTCAGTGGGTCTTGCAAGAGACCACCTTTTTCCGCATTTCCACCATTGTAATAAATGACCTAAGTATGAGATATTGTAAAAGGCTATTGGTCACCTAAGACCTAGGCATGAACATATACTCTAGGCGTTTTTTTGCACTTGTTAATTATTTTTTCCGCTTGCCTTTGTGACCGATTAAATAATTTCTAAGTTTTTTCACTCAAAAGACGGACTCCAGAGTTGGAGTATGTGTTGATGGTTAGGCCTTGGCATGGAAAACCAATGTCTAGTGTCTAAATATATATGAGTTCATACTAAGTCATCTTAATTGAGTCATTTGGAAATTGCGGCTAGGTTTGATAGGTTTTTTTTAATGTTTCACTGAATTAATTAAATTCCCGCAAAAAATGGATTTTTTTAATTCTGAGTCAATAAATTGTAAAAATATAGCATCAAACATTGCCAGATGCCATATTTATGGTCGTTTTCCAGTCCATAGTATCATGTAAACCACTATTTCCCATCTTTCGAGACAAAAAAGTGATTATTATCACTAAAAAATCAAATTTACGGAAAAGGGGTATTTAAATTCATTTTCTATTTTTAAAGAGAACTGGAAAACATGTTTTTCTCATGTCCCCAGTTGACTGGAAGCCTAGGCAAGTTAAGCTAAGGTGAGGTCGACTTCAATGAGGGTGATGTGGACATGGGGGAGATCCCAATGAGGAAACTCGACCCCACCTTCCTAGTTGGCACATTCTAGAGGAGGGGCACACATCCCAATGAGCCCACGCATTCCCTAACTCCCACTTCACTCCACCTCACTCCACTCTCACCTAACTTCACTCCACCTCACTCACCCTCCACTCTACACATCTCCCTATCCACTCCACTCATCACTCCCATCAACCTCACGCATCTCCCCTTCACTCACGAATTTACCCTAACCCTAATGCACATCTCCCTCTTAGCTCACGCATTCTCTCATTAGAGTTATCACCACCTAAAGCTATAAAGGAAAGGCTACCCCTCCTCCATTTGTTAGAGTTGGAGCTTGGGAAGATAGACCGCTATTGTATCATTGTATCATTTTCTGAAATTGAATAAAGAAGACTTTGTAGTTCTATTGTTGTGGATGCTTGGATCTAGTGCTACTTTTATGAGGTAACTTGTATCTTGTGTTTCAATTTTGTAATTCATTTGCAAGGCTTTGAAGGTATGCTATCATACAGTAGGGTGAAATAAATCTAGCTTGATTCATTTCATTTCTTCCTTATAATTCATAGACTTTTGTATTGCATGTTTCGTTTTCGGTTAAACTAACATGCATATTTGAGCGTTGTATTGTGTAGGGAAGACCTTTTAACAAGTGTTTGCAGGATTGAAGTACATTGTTGCAGGGTCCTCAAGCTTGGAGGATTGATAGGTTGTTGCTTCAACCGTCATTGTCCAAGATTTTCAAACGATTGAGCTCTCTCTACTCTTCATCAAAGGACCCCATCGCCCATAAGCTTTCAATTTTTGAAAGAAAAGAGTTTCTTCTTCTCCCTCTTATTTCTCTTTAAAATTATTTGGTTACTCTTTCATTGCATGCTTAAGAAGTTAATCTTAAATCAAAAGTTTAAATTAGTTTCCTTTGCATGCAAAGTTTCTAGATCTAGTTTAGAATTCTTTCAATTTAAAGAAGTAGATCTAGGGCATTTTCTAGCCTATTTTCTTCTAGATTTGAAACTAGTTAAGTGTCTTGTTTTGAGTTTAAAGTCAAGCTAACTAACTGTCCTATGCTTGTTGTTTTAGGATAGAAAACAGAAACAGCTAGGAGAGCCTAAGTTTAGTTCATGCAAACTATCCAAAAAGTCTAAAAAATTTCAAGTTTTGCCTTAGAAAATTTTTTAGTTTTAAAATCTTTTCCATCATATTCTAACAAACTTTGTTTGTTGTTTTCTTGCAGCAATAACAGGTACAAGGGGAGATTCCGCCAAATTTTGGCGAAATCAAGGCTTCTGAGGCACCCTGGGGGGTTTCAACTTCATCAACGAAGTTTCTCTTATTCTTCCTTCCTTGTACTTTCCTTCTAAGATCCGAAAGTTATAACGATCCCTTCTTTCTTAAAGCTAAAGCTCAAAGAGAACCTTTGTTCTCAGTTGTAATAGTTGAAATAAAAGCGGGTCCTTTTGTGCCCAGTTTCAACTTTCTCCATCCCCATTAGGGGGATTTGTGCGTCTGTGTGGTTTTCTTTCTTGATGCATATCTAAATCTCTTAATCAAACACACAAGTCAAGTAAATCGAACACACACTCATATTTCACATGCATGGCTAATTAAAGGAATCTTGAATCTCTCATGCATGTTTAGATTAGATTATTTCATTTACTTTCAGCAATAAATCTTGCAACCTTTTCAATTTCTAAAATATTTTGCAATTTATCTTTCAACTACAAAGCAGGGTACTAAATTTAAGTGTTGCAAAGATCTTTCATTTTTTCAAGTACTTGTTTCAAGTTTTTCTCTACAAAGCAGGGTACTAAATCTATCTTTCTTTCAAGTATTACAAAGTAATTGAAACTTGTTTGTAGTCTAATTAGGACAATCTCTGAAGTAGTTAGCTTAATGCACGGAAAACGCTTAAAAGTGACCTACGAAATAAGGCGGGCCCTCTCGGGACCTCGCTTCCCACCCGTTTTGGACATCCAATATTTTTAGTGAGTTTATTGGTAAGACCACTTGGGTTTCAGTAAACTCTCCGCAAGTTTCGAAACAAAGAGCTAGCCTCCAAAGGGGCCACATGTTCTCACTAATTGAACATCAATTTATCTTAATAAAACTTTCGATCTACATTGCCCCCGACTCCATTGAAGGCATTGGTTTAATTGGTATATCTTTTTTTCATGTGAGCAATTGTTTACATTCATGCACATTGTCTAACTTATATGCTTAAATCTTGCAGATCTTGTATCCTTTGATATATGCATTTTTATGACAAGTACTTTATGATTATGATGATGGTGAATGTTAAATGTTGATTGGTTAGCTTTATTTTAAGCAATAAACTCCTCGAAATAAGTGCTTTTGCTTTCTTAATTTTAAAAAAGCCTTAGATTATTTTTATAGGGACTACCCCCCTTGGCTTCACTAGGAGTTGGCCTAGACGGAGGAGTTGATGATCAGGTGATAGCACCTTGACTCGAGACTTGCCCCCAAGGACACACCAACTGGATTGAAGGTTTCTTCCACGTTACCCCAGGTGTGTATAAGGACGGCAATAGTGACAGTGGGTAAACTCTCCCACCGTTATCACCATTTTGTGGATTGGGTTGGGCTTTTCCCAACCTACAGTTTGTACGATAACAAGGACTAAGCCATTTGGACCTTTATAGGGGCTTCAAAGCCCATAGGATGGATGATTCACCCCACTCATTGGAGGCTTAAGAAAATGAACGTTGCACCTTGAGAGACATTCGTCTTGAAGAGCTTGACATCACACATTTGGGAGGATGTTTGACCATTTTTGTGCACTTGGTGGTGTTGTGGGATTGAAGCCCCACTTATTTGCTTGATATGTGGATGATGTGGCACCTTCCTAGCTTGACATCCTAGCCTTTGGAAGCTTGTATTCACACGTGCTACCTTGGAGATAAGTTTTAGGGGCTTATGTCCCATCATTTTGTTATTTTTGGTCATTTTATAGCCTATGTGGGCAAATGAACAAATCATTTTGCTAATTAAGCATTGTAACTTAGGTTTAGGCCTAAAATTATAGATTTAATTGTACAGTGGACAAACTAGGGCTTGGTTTTCCTCATATAAATATGAGGCATGTCATTTTGTTGAATTCTTATAACTCAACAACCAAAATATTATGCCAATAAAAATTTATATGGCTGATATAAATTCAGAAAATCATGCATACATATTACAGCTGAGTTTAAACCAGAAAATTAACAGCAGAAGCATACAGAGAACCAAGCACATAATAAACAAAGACACCAGAAATACCCTGGAAACCCCAGTGTGGGGAAAACCAGCAAAGAGGGGCTTATGTACATCATACCCTCCCTGATGCCAAGCCTCATTGTTGCATCCAAGGTCGCTCCCTCTAAACGTATGAGTACTTGTCCATCCTCGAACATCATTGCATACCCCATATCCTCCAGAGATGATACGGAAAGCAAATTTACCTTCATCTATGGAACAAACATCACCTCATCCACCTCTAGAGAACCACGTGACTCTAGCTGGAATCTGACGCATCCAACCCCCTTCACTACATGCATGGTGTTGGCGCCATTACTCACATGCAAGTCTAAGCCCGTCTTTGAAACACTAAAGAACACCAACCTCATTCCCATCATATTGCGAGATGATACATTGTCAACGAACCATGCCCCAATGTCCTCCAACTCTGCAGATCCGTTGCACGAAAGAAAAGCTACCACAAAAAACTCCTCAAATTTCTCGGCAAACTCATCTATCTCAGTAGATATTGTTGCTGCTACTTCTGCCTCCTTCTTCTTCTTCTTGTTGGGACACTGGTTGGCATCATGGCCAGTGTTGTGACATGCAAAGCATTTCACTTTGCTCATGTCCCTAGAACCTCCTCCACTACTCTTCTTCACATGAAGAGTTGCATTCTCCTCCTCCTCACACTTCGGCTAGCTAGCCTGAGAGGCATCAACTCGCAGCTCCTCCTGGGTGAAGTGATCCCATAACCTCTACCAATCAGGGAGTTTCTCTCAAGCCACTACTCCTCGGACAAACACTTCCCACTGCTTGGTGAAGCCATTCAAGGTTGTCCTCACCAGCTCAGTCTCGTCCATGGCCTCTCCCACAACTACCAGTTCATCTCTAATTGAAGTGAGCTTAGTGAGGTACGTAACCACTAACTCTCCATTGGGCATCTTAGTGCTTCTCGGCTTCTCTCTGAGCAACATCTTCCTACTCTAGTTATCAAACTGGTACAACTTTACTAGGGCCTCCCACATATCCTTAAATGTCTTCTTGCCAGACAGATGAGGAATGATGTGGTCCTTGACTCCATCAACAATGATCCTCCTTGTCCTCACGTCCTTCATGAGGTGGGCTAGTTGTTGTGCTAGATCAGTTGGAAGTACTACCTTCCCTTCAGCAAACTCCCACAATCCATTCTCCTCCAATAGCAAACCCATTCGCTCCCTCCAAGGACTGAAGTTTGAGGCCCCTTCCAGACTATCTTCAAACCTTAAGCCTACACCAGCCATAGTCATCTCTTCTGATTCACCCACATTTTCCGGTCACACGTCCCACTTTCTGATTCACACCCTGGTCTACACAACATGTCGACTTGGCTCCTTCTGTACTCAAAGGCTGAGCTCTGATACCATGTTGAATTCCTATAACTCAGCAACCAAAATATCGTGGCAATAATTTGTTTAACCCATAAATTTATACGATTGATATAAATTCAGAAAATTATGCATACATATTACAGCTGAGTTATAACCCGGAAAATTAACAACAAAATCATACAGAGAACCAAGCATATAATAAACAAAGACACCAGAAATACCCTAGAAACCCTAGTGTGGAGAAAACCAGCAAAAAGGGGCTTCTATTGTGGGCTTTAGAGGAATGTTATTAAAACAATCATACACAAAAAATTATTACAGCAATTTTCTGAACTTTTTCAAACTTGTACGGCTATGTCTCCTTGGTTGTTTGACACAACAAACTCAGCTCACAATGTTGTGGTTGTACGGCCTCAAATACGGTTGTTGCAGGCCGGTTGTACGGCCTGAGTACGATCTTCTCATGGCCTGCTCTGCTGCTGGACAGTACGGTCGAGTCTTGGTTGTTTAGGTGAGGCCGTACGACCCTTCTCTCACCCTCCTTCAACCTTGTACAGTCTATCCTTACTTGGCCTGTAGCTAGAAGCTTGGTATAGCCTGCTCTTTCGCCTCCTTGCTGCCACAAGCTCCTGAAATCGCCCTCCTCGAATATTGTTTGACTCCTCTCAAGTTGACACTCTCTTCCTCAACCCAAAGCTCCCTGTTCAGCTCACTTGCTCTCCAAATGAGTGTGTGTGTGTCCTCTCACACTCAGCCCCTTCCTTTATCCTTCTTCCAGCCATCTTGCTGCCTTGAATTGTGCACCAAGTTCAGCCTCCAAAGCTCCAAGGAGGTGTGCCCCACTTGGCCTGGGCCCTACAAAGCACTAAGCCATGTGCCCCACTAGACTAGGCCCCACAATCCACTCAAAACAGAAAATTTGTTGAATTCCTAAGTTAGACTTAAGCTAAGATAAATAGGTTGATTTGGGTATGTTAATGTGTCCATCAGCATGCTTAGGATACTTAGGCCCATGATGAGACACCTACCAAGCTACAAAACTAACACTTCATCTTAGCGAGGGAGGTGTCTCGACCTGAATCAATCTCTGACCCCATCAAATCTGTTGTTGTTGTTGTAGTTGCTCCCTCTAAACTGGAAGACCCTCCTGCTACCTCTGTTGCACTCTAATCGGATATCCTTCTCTGCTCATCCATCAGTGTCATTTCATACCAGTTGACAGTCTTGGATGAAGCCAATCGCCCACTAGACTCGATCACTGACACTGATCTCTAAACCAAGATCCCCTTGGACCCCACTACAGGTTGTCCCAGCACCTTGTACATCATACCCTCCCTAATGCCAAGCCTCATTGCTGCATCCAAGGTCGCTCCCTCTGAACGTATGAGTACTTGTCCATCCTCGAAAATCACTATATACCCCATATCTTCCAGAGTTGATACAGAGAGAAAATTTACCTTCAACTCTGAAACAAACATCACCTCATCCACCTCTAGAGAACCACCTGACTCTAGTTGGATTCTAAGGCATCCAACCCCCTTCACTGCATGCATGGTGCTCGCCCCACCGCTCACATGCAAGTTTGAGCCCGTCTCCGAAACACTAAGGAACACCGACCTCATTTTCGTCATATGGCAAGATGATCCACTGTCCACGAACCATGCCCCAATGTTCTCCAACTCTACAGATCTATTGCTTGGAAGAAAAGCTACCAGAGTAAATTCCTACTCGAATTTCTCGGCTAACTCATCAATCTTAGTAGATGTTGTTGTTGCTACCTATGCCTCCTTCTTCTTCTTATTGGGACACTCGCTGACATAGTGGCCAGTTTGTGACATGCAAAGCATTTCACTTTGCTCATGTCCCTAAAACCTCCTCCACTACTCTTCTTCGCATGAAGAGCCACGTTGTCCTCCTTGTTACACATTATTTTGGTTACTCTGATGATGACTTTACAAGCATGTAATTAGGCCCTCAAAATCATCTTTTGCCTAAGAAAAGTGACTGCTTTCCTCCCTTGCAAGACTACTTTTTAGAAGGACGTCGGAGGCTACCCATAGTGTACAGTGCAGAAATCCATGATTTCCGCAGGCTGCTCTATAGCTCGCCTGCGGGATTTCCACAGGCTGCTATGTAGGCAAGGTGCGGCGGCGTTTGAAAGCCAAAAGAGGAAAGAGGTTCAAGAAGTTTCTAGAAGGGAAATCTTCTGGAATGTGAGGTGGCGTCCATATGGTTACGATCCTACTGACTTCTTTGATCTGGTGGGATCATCCTCATCTCTTTAACTACTTCAGCTTCTCCTATATAATAATGGGCTTCTCATGGAAAAGGTTAAGCACAGTTAAGCAAAGTTGAGCAAAGGATTGCTGGAAGAATAGGTTGGAGATTGTGTGAAGAATATTATTTCAGTTGATACTTGAGGTCTACATTTGCCCATCAAGCTTTTGAAGATCATCTTCATGCAAATCTCGGAACAAGTATATGTGTGTGTTGGAATGAAGGACCACTAAAAGGGAACTTGTGACATCAAGGCATTTCGGTTGTATCTTCTACTTTTATTCAATATAATACAGTAGCATGTTTCTTTCCCATAAAATTATTCTTTTTTTATTACATAACTCCTTGATCATATGTTTAAGTTTTCATTGAATCTATCATAGTTGCTTTCACTTCGGTTGGTTTGTGTCATTGCAGATTTGGTTTCGCACGAGCACCGGAGCGAAGCGGGAACAACAAAGATATAAGGAAGCGATCTCAAAGGTAAGTCATCAATTCCTTCTTTGACACTTAGATCAATGATTGTAACTTAGGGAAAGCGTCATGTCCTGTCCTATTTTGTTCTAGATCCAGGTGGATCTAGGGAAATTAGTTTATGTCCGCATTTACCGATTTATCCTATAACAAAATTGGCGACTCCACTGGGGATACGACTTGATTGTGGTTTTTTGTTGGCCATTTGTTTTTGCCTACTCTTTTTTATCTGAATTCAATCTCTGAGTCTGTAGGAGATCCATTCAGACTCTCTGAGTTTGAAAGTTCACTGAGATTGTTTTACCTTTTTCTCAGAATTTCTTAATTTTCAGACGTGTCCACACTGCACTCTATACCTAGCCTGCGGAAACCTTTGATTTCCGCACCCTAGTTATTTGCTTCAGTGCGCACTTTTTGCACCCTGTCTGTTTCTGGCCTACGGAAACTCTATATTTCCGCACTGTAATGTGCTATTAGCCTGCGGCGGCATCTGTGAAATTTTTGAGTGGGGTTTTGGCCTCTGTTTATGCCCAGTTTTTTTCTTTAGTCGCTTGGGGGGAACTTTTTTAGCCAATGTTTGACTGTTTTCTTATGCTTAACACGCTATTGATTGGTTTTCGGAGATCGAACACCTCTCTTAGTCATTTTCCAGTTTTCATTTTTTATTTTTAACAACAAGGGTATAATCTCTGAGCTTGTATCAGAGTGCTTGATCGATTAAAAATCTTGGATTGGATTTGAAGTTTTGGATTGATTACGTATGTTGGATTGCTTGATGCTTGAGAGGTTATTTCTTCATTTGCATTTGGGGAAATACTTTCTCGTCATATTTTACTTTTTATCTTCATTGAAAGTTTGATTTAGGTGTTTGTTGAAGGTATAAATTTTCTTGGATTACTTGTCCTTTCTCTGTCATGCCCTTGGTCTGGTCTTAGAAAGGAAGAATTTGAAGTTATCCATTCTTTTGAATAATCATACATGAGAAAATTTATTGCATTTAGGAGAAGAGAACATTGAAGAACTTCATTGTTTATTGGTTGTTTGAAATTGTGTTCATTTAAAGAAAAAGGAAGTATATTTCGTAGTTTACATCATTCCGGAAACACCTTCTCCCTGCTGTAGATAGAATTCATTGAACGAAAATTTGCATTATTCATTTCTATTTGCATATTGTTGGGTCAAGGTCTTACACAACATCGGCTTCATTCCTGTCTCCCTCTTGAGTAACAACAGCCTTTAAAAATATTGCGAAAATCTAAAACTTAATTAGTAATTTTTTCTAGGGCTCTTTTACACCAACATTAGCTAAGCTAGAGCTTTGGAATAGGCGGTGAGACACACTCTCCAAAGCACAAAACACACGATAGCATCTTGTGATAGGGAGTGTTAAATTCCATTTGCAACATTTTGTCCTGGGAAGCCCTTCTCGCACAAGGTTCAAACCTGAGGTCGCATTGAGATTGGCAGAGTTACTCACCCTGCTTTGTTGATCTCGGTGTAGAGATTGCGCGTATTATGGGGGTCGCTTGAAGGTATACCCACAATGATGAGT
>JZKD02S2017933.1:12411-25938 GCA_000966675.3 Picea glauca | reverse complement strand
TGTTATCAACTAGTCCCGCACCTTCTAGTGTTTTTATGCTTGTTTCCTTGTTACTTACTCCATGGCCTCCTCTGTGACATATCATACTTAGTAGTTGATTTTTTCCATGTCATCGTCTACCATATTATAGAGAGACGATACTTTATGTGCTTTCATCTTTTTGTGTGCAACTACTTTTGGACCCTTACGCTTGTATTTTATTTTCTCCCCTACTCTTAGGCTTGTTGGTTGCACTCCTTTGGATGTTGATCTTGTCCTCGTCATATTCCCTATGCCATTTTTTTTCCAATTTCCCTATCCTTCATCTAGTTCTTCCTCATCCTTGTCTTACTCTTCTTCTTTATCTGGTTATTCTATTTTCTCCCCTAGAAATTTCTAATCGTCTTCCTAGTCATTGGCGATCAATCATACATCGTCCGTTTTTAATTTGTAGATGGGTGGGAACCATTGGCACGTAGGGTCCCTTTTGGATTGAATGTACATATGGTGCATCCCTCTTTTAAATCACACAATATCCTGATAAGTATCTACCATATAAGTTGTGATGCACAATGTCTACGCTAGTATGTACCTGATCCAGTCAAAATAGAGATAGAATGTAACATTGTTATCTATTTGTCTCCTCTTTTTTGTTGTATTCCATAGGTTGGCATACCACACAACTACATTACCTTACTGGATGTTCTCATACATTGGTAATCACCAGGCTCCTTCCATACAACTAGTGCAATAAAAATGAGAAGACAAGCATAATGGAACTTTGTGCCTTTCTCCTGGGATTCTATGTAGTCTATCGAAAATTGATTCACCAAAAATGTGGCCCAATTCAATTGGACCCCCTCTACGCACTTTTCTGCAGCAACGATTACTGCAGATGACACTTCATCTTTGCAACATTTCCTTAGTAATTTTTAGGTCGACACTTGTGTTTCAAATTGCACACCATCATCATTTATGTTTGCGCATCTATTACCCTCTTTCCTATGAAGGTGTGGAACTTGTCCTTCATAGATTCTGCTAGTGCTCTTTCCCCTACCGTTTTTGTGAACACTGTTGTTGGATCCTCTCATTCTTTTGGAAAACATGTGATACATGCAATTAATTGGGTATCAATCAATACCGATGGGTCTAGACACAACATCCCTTCGTTCATGAAAATTAACAACATTTTGAAACAAGCATTTTGTAATATCCCTCGGTCGAACCCAAAAGTAAATATAATCCAAGTATATTTAAGCTAGTGAGCTATTTAGACATCATTTTTGTAATACACCATTCATGGCATGGTGCGTGCATATACTGTGCAGTAAAGGGATGTAATGTACACATTTCTAAATACTGTGCATAGTAACTAAGTGCGCACAATATTAAGCTCAACGAACCTTTGTGTATATAATATGCATTATAGGTTGGCGAGTCAGTATTATAAGCCAGAATTCTTATGTTTTGGTATTAGGATAGAATGCCTAGATGTCAAGGGCCAATGCACCTACTTTGTACATGACTCATGATTAATATAAAATACATCACTGCACACAGACCGACCATGATAAAAGAGATGGGGGACTGAACTTCACCAGTTAGGGAAAGGGAGGGCCAAAAGTCAAGGGAATATTATATTAATATTCCAAAACATAAAGTATGGATAATTAGTTTATCCTAAGTCCTAAAGTTGGGGACAAGTGGACAAAAGTAACTTCTGATATGACAAGGTTCAAGTTGGGTACATGCATTCATATCGTGGGGAAACTTAGCTCAAGGAGTTTTTTCACAGAGAGACCTTTATGGGGGAAAAGGGGAAAACCAACAGGAAGAGGATGATTTCTTTTGACAGAGAGTTCACAGTGATTCCAAAACGCACTTAGTTATCTAGTCAATCACTCCATGAACATTTCACTCATACATTTCGTTATCCTTGAGATGACCATTCCACCTTTCTGAACCTATTTCCCATCCCTTTTGGTTGGTGTACTTGGTTATCTTGGAGCGGGATTGAAGAAGTGGGTTGTCAGGCCCATGAGCTGTTCTCTGAGCGAGAGAATTGCTGGGGATTGTTTTCCGTTGGTGCTAAACTGCAGCTACAATGCTCTTATACTTTCGGTCCGGCCTGTTGCTGAATCCCTAGAAGGGAAGTGGGGTAGCCGAGGGAATGTTGAGCAGAGAAGGGGCACACTTCGTTGGGTGGGACATGCATGTGGGGAATGAGAGGTTGTAGGCTATTAGTTGTGTGAGCACCTGAGACAGAGTCTTTCTTGTTTTCCATGAGCCTTATCCTAGATAGGAATCCCTTACCCTGGGTGGAGTTCATTCCTAGCTTGGGGGTAATTCATTGTTGAGAGTGATGAATAGTGTAGTCTATGGCTGGGAGGTTTGTGGACGGTCTGTAAGCAGTTGGTGACAGTATTTATAATATAAGTACCGATTGTATGATATATGGATATGTTGTTTTTTTATTTACATGGCCATGTTATGATTTTATCATATATGCAACTATGTTTGCTTGTGTGCTTATGGGTAATTTCCTATAAATGATGCATATCGGTAATTACTGTTATTTTAATATAAAAGTCGTATGCTACATAAAGTAATTGTTGTGTATGTTTAGATGTAAAGCTTCCGCGAGCATGCTGTATGCATATGTTTTAGTTGCATGCAGTCTAAAGAGTAAATTTAGGTGGCACTACTTAGTTGACTACTGGGTATGCTACTGTATGTTCCGCAGTATAGGAATGAAAGTGTTCCCTAGAGTAGCATGGCTCGACCTGAAGGCTGGGAATGTTACTGACTGGCGTCAGAGCATGAGTGGTTTCTCTGGAGTGGCATACCCCGGCCTCAGGTTGGTCGGGGGGATCGTTACAGTATGGTATCAAAGCCAGGTTCAACACTGAGCTTGGATGGACCAAAAGGGTGCAATCTAAGTGAATATTCAAAGAAAAGTAACTTCAAAGTGACCCAAATTAGAGTCATAAAGTGTCCTTGGAAGAGGTTGGCATACTGGTGTGCGTGGTAAGTTTGGTACCACGTGGGAAACCGTGGCGTGCCAGTGTGCGCGGTAAATTATGGTGCCACGTGGAATATTATTATGTGTAGATGCATGTGCTGAAATTAGCCTTGCGCAGTAAGAACACACATAGTAAGGTGCACATGGGGTGTGCAAGTATTTATTAACGCAGAGGAGTCTTGTTGGTACGCTCATAAGTATGAGTATAAGTTTTTTCACGACGGTGTATTTAGTAGTATGCACAGATATTTGAGCGCAAAGGAATATGTTAAACTTGACATGGTGCATGCATAGGATGAAAATGCATGTGGAATATCGGTGTGCAGTAGATATTGGCACACAACGCCATAATAGTGTGTGTAAGTAGTTGGTACGACGAAGAAGAAGCACACAGTAGATTTAGGAGCGCGGAGAAGTGTTTACCTTGTAATATTGCTATGCACGATAATATAAATGAATAGATCAAGTTAATGCACGCGAAGTCGCTTGGAAGGCGAGGAGTCTAAGTTTAAATTGCATAATGATAAAAGAAAAATAAACACACAACCACATTGAAGCATTAATTTCGAATTTAATTTCTTCCGATTTAGCTAGATGAAAATAAAATATAAGATTACAAGAAAAAAATTTATTATAAAAGAAAACAAGAGTCATAACATCCCCAGATATAAAATGTAATAAAACAATCTAAAATCCATTTATGTATCTATATAATCATATTAATCACAAAATTACAAAAGGGTGATGACAACAGTTAGCATATATTATTGCCCTCACCTTCTCTGAATGCATCTTCAATTCATTTTAATAGATTATGAATCCCAAATATACAAGTTTTGTTTTCATAAAATAACATTTCTTCAAATTCACCAACAACTTCTCCTACTGCAGTCTCCTCAACACCATCTTAAAATGTATGAAATGCACCTCTTCAGTATTACTAAATACTAGAATGTCATATAAATAAACAATCACAAACTTACCAATAAAATGTTTGAGTACTTCATTCATCAATCTCCTAAAAGTTCTTGGGGAATTTGTTAATCCAAATGACATAACAAGCCACTCATACAATCCTTCATTTGTTTTGAATGTTGTCTTCCATTTATCTCCTTCTTTCATCCTTATCTAATGATAACCACTTTTCAAGTCTATCTTGGAAAAATAACTATCTCCACTCAAGAAATTCATTAAATCATCCATTCTGGATAAAGGAAATATATACCTAATGGTTATATTTTTGATGGCTCTAGAATATGTGCACATTCTCCATCCTCCATCCTTATTTGGGATAAACACAGTTGGTATGACACACAGGCTCAAAATTTCCTTGATCAAACATTTATCCAACAATTCTTGGACTTGATTCTTGACCTCTTCATTCTCTTGATAGGTCAATCTATGTGCTTCTTTATTTGGAAAACTTGCTTTTGGAATAAGGTCAATAAGGTGACCGATACTCCTGATGGGTGGTAACAAGTGAGGTAATTCATCCACCACAATATCAACAAACTCATCGAATAACTCTTGGAATTATTCAGGAAAATCATTTATAGAAGTGCTTGTGAGAATGACTCTCAACTTACCTATGAACACAAACTGCATTTCATGTTCCTTTTTGACTTCTTTCAAGACTTCCTTCCCACTCATGAGAAGTATTCTTGGACTAGCTTCCTTCTTGACTCCTTTATCTTATAGTGGTAGCAACATATGTTTACACCCAATTTTCTCAAGGGTATAAGTGTTATTTCTTCAATCATGTATGGAATTCATGTCATATTTCCATGGTCTTCCCAATAGAACATGACAAACGTCCATGGCTATAACATCACATAGACCTTCATCATTATAACCACCTATCTTAAAATCAACATTACATTATCGACTTACCATGACTTTATGTCCTTTATGCAACCAAGATAAATTGTACGAATTTAGATGTGCAATTATCTCCAGCTTCAACTTTTCCACCATCTCCATGGATACCAAGTTATCAATATTTCCACTCTCTATGATCACCTTGCATACCTTATCTCTAGTATTGCAAGAAGTTCTGAACAAACTGTTCCTATGGACTAGTTCTCATGCCCCTTTCTATGGCTTTATGAGTCCTTTCCTCATCATGAGTGATCTTCCTTCTTTTGTTGCTTCTGCCTTCATATCTATCTCCACATTCCTCTTATGCGCTTCAGAAATGTGAGCTTCTCCACCTCCTGTATTCTTCCTTTCTGGAAATTCCCAAGACATATTCCCTTTTTTTCCACAGGCGTAACACATCAATTCTCCTCCTCTGCCTCTTCCTCTTCCTTTGGGAAAATAATGTATTCCTCCATAGTTTCCTCCTCTATAAATTCCTCCTCTCTTTGTTTGATTGTGATACTTTCCATCTTCTCCTCTGGGTTTTTGGAACTTTTCTCTGACAATGCCTCTACCTCTGTTAGGAATTTTTCCTATGTTTTGTTGGCTCTGTTTTCTTTCCAAATTTTCTTTTGATTTTAGGGATAACTGATAAAAGTCTTCCACATTTATCATTCTCATCATGCTAATATCATCTTGGATTTCATATCTTAGGCCATTAATGTACCTAGCAACTTTCTCTTCATCGTTATCTCTATGTCCTTCCCTTATGTTCATCTTGTAAAACTCTTTGGTGTACTCTTTCATTGACAAACCTTTCAGTCTCAGATTTTGTAGCTTCCTGAACAAATTTAATTGATAATCCTTGGGTATGAACTTAGCCTTCAATTTAGCTACCATCCTATCCCAATTCTTGATTTTAGAACTTCCTTTGCTCCTTCTGTCAACTTGCAATTCATCCCACCACAAGGCTACATGTCCCTTCAATCTGGTTACTGAATGATTTACCTTCTTCTCATCATCAATCTCCTCATAATTGAAGTAGTTGTTGGGCCCATGATATGGTTAATTTAATGATGATGATTAGATCCTTTTTGGCCAACATTGTATGTGTATTTTCCTATTTTGAAGAATTTTTGAAGGATTTTGTATTAAATCATCGTGGATCATACCAAGTACGTATGATTGATGTTTTATGATGGTTTTAAGTATAATTCGACATGTTTTAATGATTCCAAGAAGATAATCCATGTTCTATGTGTCACAGGGTAAAATTGCAGGTTGGTTTTGCATCCGACACTCTGTTTGGTACTCCATCCGACACTTCGTCCTGCACTAAAACCATGGGTTAGTTGGCAGTTATCACATAGACAACAAGTGATGGGAAAATCGATGACATGGGTTTTCCTTGTGCTGTTGGCCTTCAACTACTGAGCTTCTGACAACTTGGATTGGGTTGTTATGCTGGGTGTTTATTGGCTCACTTTGTTTTTAGAAGCCACCAACGGTTAAGACACATTAACTGTAATTTACTGTTGTTAGAGGAGGTCGAACCTTCTAGTGGTCGACCTCTCAGCTTGTAAACTCTATAAATACCACAACAATGGTTAAGCAAATAGCCAAGGATAGTTAAGCTCTATTTTTCCATTTCAAGAATAGTCTTCTTGCTTTGGTAGATTAAAGAATAGTTCTCTTATCGTATATTAAAGAGTAGTTGTTGATTATCTTTATTGTAATGATGCTTTGAATTTAGTAGATTAAGATTTCCTTTTGTAAGTTAGAAGTAATTATGAAGTTTAATTTAAGAATAGAGTTCACTTGCTTATTAGTTTGATTAGTTGCTTATTGAGTAATTTTGATTATTTTACTTGTTGTATAAGTTACCATAGCTTAGTTAGTTGATTGTTTGCTTGCTTACTTTCTTTGATAGGGTATTTGCTTGCTTGTTTATTTTATTTAATAGGGTAGTTGCTTGCTTGTTTATTTACTTACTTGTTGTTGCTTATTGAATTTGAGTAGGTTAATTAAATTAGTTTTCTATTGTTATTGCTCATTAGATAGATTAAATACATAGTTTTATTTTTCTTATTGTCATGATTAAGTTAATTTTCTTTAATTAGGGTTTTCATTTTCTTTCTTAGAAAAATCCATCGATCCTTTGTTCAAAAGTTACTTAGGGTAAATAGTTTAAGTTTCTTAGTAGGGTTTGATCATTAATAGTCTTTTCTTAAGTAGATTAGCCCTTAGATAGCCCATTTCCTTAATTAAACTATACTACCTCTAGCCTTTCTACCTTGGCACATATAGTGCTACAACTCTAAGTTTAGTTACCCCAGGTTGACAATTTAATTGAGGGTTTTTAGTGCATATAGAACACCCATCATTTTTGGTGTCGTTGTTGGGGAGTTGTCTCAAGGTAGGAAATAGTTAAACAGATCACTTCTAAACCTTTTCATTAGTTTGGTAGCGGGGGAACTTTAAGATGAGAAGTAAGAACCTGCGCATTTTCTATAGCAGGTTCCCCCAAACCTAATGGTAGATTTTGTTTTTGTTTTTGTTTTCTTTCATGAACATAACTAGAGACCCAAAAGGTAGATACATTAAATCTAAATCATACCTTTCAACCAAGGTTCCGTCCGACATTTTTGGGGGAAGGAACGTTCCACTCATAAACTCCACAGACCGATACCGAAAAACAAGAGTTATCTCAACCCATAGAGCTAAAGTTGTCTCTAAAGAGACTAAGACAGGGAACACTATAGAACCGAAAAATTGAAGCATCAGTAATAGTGGAACAAGAGGCAACACCACTCGAGACTTCCACATAACCAAACAATACAACCTTTGTTTTCTTACCACCATTAGGAGATCCTAAATTTGAGGACATCATAGACCCTAAACAGGTGAATACCTTGTTTGGTAGTTCAACCAATATAATTGTCTCTCAAATTGACACATAAAATTTGGTACCCATAACCTCAACTGGCTCGAGTAGAGTCCTAGACATCCAAACAGTAGGAAGACCTTCCCATTAGAGGGATACCTTATTCTCTTAAATAATAAAACCACTTAAGTACTCTCTTTTTAGAAACCAAACCAGTATGGATGATCAGGAGGATCACAACAATGTAAGACACGGGGAGGAAGAAGAAGCTGGAAACCAAACCGAAATTACCTTCAGGTTTCCAATTTTGGACACCACCCCAAATGTCAATATGAAAAATATTCCCCTCTTAGCATTTCCCACCTTTTATGGTAAAAGAAGTGAAGATCCAGATACCTTCCTATTTGATTTCGACATCTTGTGTAGAAGCTACAATTACTTACAAGATGCCCAGAAACTAAAACTCTTTCCTGCCACCCTCAAGCGCTTTGCACTAAGATGGTTCATGGGGTTGAGAGAATCCAGTATTAGGTCTTGGGAAGCCATGAAAGATATATTTCTTAAGAATTACCAAGACTACTCCAAGACCAAGGATTCTTGTAATGAAATTTTCAAAATCCAACAATTAGAAGATGTGAATATTGAGGATTATATGGAATGGTTTGCATACATTTCCCAGAAGTCAAAATACCATGACCTCGCACAGGATGCAGTTAGGGCTCTTTTCACTAGGGAATTTTAGAAGAATACCTAGATATTCTTAACTTGATGGCATCAGGTACATATCTCATAAACCATTTGCCGAAATATGTGAAATGTGTAAGAATTACTCGAGGAGTAGAGATAAAAGAGGGAATAATGTTTAGGACCCTTGTTATAGAAACTTAAAACCAATTAGTTCAGGTGGTATCACAAGAGAAGATATAGGGAACCATTTAGAGAACTTCAAGACATATATATTAAGTACAATAGGTTCCCAGTTGGACACCCTAAAAATTAAAAAGAAATAGGAGAAGGAAAATGTAGCAATGAGCATATATTGCCCAAGATGCAAGAGGAAGCATTCCTCAAGGGAATGCCCATTAGATAACATTTGATTTTGTGGCTTCTACACAGAGGACCACTCAACTGAAAAATTTCCATCATTTCCAAGTTTTTTAGCCATCTATAGGAGTGGGGATCCTGGGGAATCCTCTTATGCACCTAGGAAGCCATGGAAGCCTGGAAGTAGCCTACATACCCAGATCCACAATCTCAAGTTCCACCCTATTATCAACAACAACAACAGTGGAACTCACCAAGTTGGAAAAATTGGTCTACATAGTACCAACATCCTTGGCTTCAAGGATGGATAGGAGGACATAACCAAGGGAACCCCCAAGCTCCACCTATCCCTATTCCCAACCATTTGTATCCTTAATTTCCATCGAACATCCTGCAACTTCTTCCAGGTTTTGTTCCACCACCTTTACCTCCTATTCCACAACAACAACTGCAACAATATCAGAATGCAAGCTCCCTAAGACCGACATTATTATCGACACAACCAGTTCCTAATACCAATAATAAGCCCACTCAACCTCTTCATAATGTTGAGATGTAGGCCTTCCCAACATATGTTATTAATCCTTTTCCATTACAAGAGATTCAACTAAGATCAGGAAAAGTTCTGGATAGACAGAGGCCTTCAGTAGTCATCCAGGAAGAAGAAGAAGAGGAAGCCAAGAAAAAACCCACAAATGACACCAGGTAGGAATATGTTATTATTCCTAAGGACCACGAGCCCAATCTTCCCCAAAATGAACCTTCATAAGTTACGAAAACCCCTCCTTATCCAGAAATATTGGTAATCGAGAAACCTACCACCCTACTAGAATTTGACATCTTGAATGAATTGAAGAATATTTGTGTCAAGATTCCCTAGCTACAAGCCATTAAGGATATTCCAATCTACATTAAGGTAGTCAAATAATTGTGTATTAAGAAGATAGGTAGGAAGCAGAAGGGCCCTCCAATAGTACATTTGATAGGGAAAATTTCTGAGTACATATCAGAGCATCCTAAGGTAGTAAAATATGGGAACCCGAGAAACCTCGTAGTGACCATAACCATTAATGAGGTTTCCATTGGGAACACTCTCATGGACCTAGAGGCAGCCATCAATGTTATGACCGCTACTACCTTGGAGAAATTACGGTTAAAACCTCTTCTTAGACCTACCCCAACTATTTTGGAATTAGTAGATAAGACCAGGGTTATACCTGAAGGAATTTTGGATGATATCATAGTTACTTTAGCCTCATGGGAGTACCCAGTATACTTTCTTGTCATTCACTCAAAGGATCCTACCAAAGGCCATCCCGTCATTTTGGGAAGACCTTGGTTAGCCACAACCAATACATTTAGTGGTTGTATAGAGGGAGAAATGACCATCTCAAATGGACTCTCTATCCAAAATCTCACCATATACCCTCCAGTTCAACCTATCATGGAGAATATATGGTGGCTTGAATGTCCATACTAGAATGAGGACTGGGGTTAAACCATGTTACCAAGTGACCATGCCTAGGCACTTCAGGAGCACACAACAAAACATGTGATAAGCTAGTTCATTTATGCTATCACATGTGCTGATTTTCCACAATCGTTTCCCCAATTTGAGTACATGTTTGGGGAAGAATTTCAGGAACAATTGGACCCATCCATTTTGTGTTCAACATCTTTTATCTTCGATATAGATGAGTCTTCCATGTCTTATACCATGCCATATGAGATTAGTCTAGGAAAATTTCTACATATAAACTCTGGGCTAGATGTAGACCAACAAAAATAGTTAGTAAGTATCCTTAAAGAAAAATCAGGGGAATTCACCTGGGAATACACTGACATGGAGGGTATACACACTGACACATGCATCCATAACATATACACCCAGGGGGAAGTGACATCTGTTAGGAAAACCCAAAGAAGCATGAACCCAACACTCAAGGATATAGTAAACGAGGAGATCCAAAAGTTATTAAATGTTGGATTTATTTATCCCATCTCCGATAGTAAGTGGGTATCCCTGCTTGTAGTGGTTCCAAAGAAAGTGACCGGGAAATGGAGAATTTGTGTTGATTTCCGAGAGCTCAACAAAACCACTTTGAAGGATTACTTTCCTCTTCCTTTCATTGACCAAGTTTTGGATACCATATCTAGAAAAAAATATTTCTCCTTTTTCGATGGATAGAGGGGGTACAATCGAATTCTCATAGCACCCGAGGACTAGGACAAGACCACCTTTACTTCTCCTTGGGGCACCTATGCCTATATGGTTTTACCATTTAAATTATTTAAAGCTCCTTCCACATTTCAACGAGCAGTACTAGGGATATTTGTTTATCTTATTCATGATTGTGTGGAGGTTTCCATGGATGACTTCACAGTATATGGAAATACTTACCAACAAGCCTTAGATAATTTAGAAAAATTCCTTATCAGATTCCAAGAAATGAACCTATCTCTAAGTCATGAAATTTTTTAAATGTTGTTAACTAAAGGAGTGGTTCTAGGACATCATGTTTCATCTTAAGGGATAAAAGTCGATTCTACAAAGATCGAGGTCATTGTTAGACTTCCACCCCCCAAAACTCAGAAAGAGGCGAGAATCTTTCTTGGACATGCCAGATATTACTGGCGGTTTATTGAAAATTTTACAAAGATTGTTGCACCTATGTTTGGATTGTTAATAAAGGATGTTGATTTTGTTTAGGCTGAGCAATGTCAAACTGAGTTTGAAACCCTGAAAGATAAGTTGTTTGTGGCTCCATTTCTTAGAGGGCCCAATTGGACTCTCCCATTTCACATATCTATTGATGCCTCCGACAGTGCAATAGGAGGGGTACTAGGGAAGAAAGAAGACCAACATTCCTATGCCATTTATTTTGTGAGAAATAAATTGTCCCCTGCCGAGTTAAACTAAATAGTTACCGAGAAGGAATTCTTGGAAGTTGTTCATGCCATTAGCAAGTTTTGTCACTACATCACATGTTATGAAGTATTTGTACATATAGATAATTCCTCCATTATATTTCTCATGAATAAACCCATAACTAATGGCCAAGTGACTAGGTGGCTCTTGCTATTGGAAGAGTTCAATATCACCGTGCTTGACCGACCTGGAAAGGAGAATTTGGTAGCTAATTTTATTTCACGCAGAGAAAATGAGGATGATGATATTCCTGTAGATATAGTTTCCCAAATGAGCACCTTTTTTCCCTATCTATAAATTCCCCATGGTTTGCAGATATGGAAAACTATCTAGCCACTAGGAAGTTACCATCTCATTTGTCACCTCATGAAAAGTGTAAAATTATCACGCAAAGTGATAATTACTCTTGGGTTGGCCATAAACTTTTTCGTACAGGTCCTAATTTGATTATTCATAGATGTGTCCGAGAAGACGAGATACCATAAATCCTACGAAGTTGTCATGATGGACCATGTGGTGGCCATTTTTCTAAAAAACGTACAACATATAAGGTGTTACATGCAAGTTACTATTGGCCTAGAATTTTCAAATATGTTGCCAAGTATGTGAGGAGTTGTGATAGTTTTCAAAGGATAGGAAGACCTACGTTAGCTGACCAAATTCCCTTACATGCTCAAGTTAGGATAGAACCTTTCAAAAAAGGGTCCCTTGACTTTGTAGGACCAACTTCACCCATGTCCCATAAGAAAAAATGTATTTTGGTTTGTACAGATTATGTCACCAAGTGGGTAGAGGCAAAATCCCTATTTAGGGCTACAGAAAAATTCGTTGTCGAATTTATCTATGAAGACATCTTTACCCGCTTCGGTTTCCCTCATGATATTGTTACAGACCAAGGCACTCAATTCACTTCCAATATGATGAGAGAGCTAAAAGAGAAATATGTGATTAAACACTGTAAATCTTCTCCATACCACTCATAAGATAATGGTCAGGTAGAATCTACAAATAAATTTTGGAAGTTATCTTAACAAAGATTGTTCAATTACATCACCAAGATTGGGTTGATAGGCTTCCAAAGGATTTGTGGGCATATCAGACCACCTGGAGAAACACCATTGGGCATACCCCTTATGAGATAGTGTACAGGAAACAAGTACTTCTACCGATAAAATTTCAAGTGAGGACCTTCTGTATTGCCATAGAATTGGGATTAAACTTAGATGAGGCTTAGAAACAACGATCCCTACAATTAAATGAGTTGGATGATATCAGGAAAGATTCCATCCAACAAACAATGTTATTCCAAAACCAAAGGATCAAGTGGCATGAAAATTTTATTAAGAAGAAACACTTCCAAACTGGTGATTGGGATTTATTGTTTGATTCCCAATTTAAAACCTTCAAAAGCAAACTCACCACTTCGTGGTTGGGTCCTTACGAGGTAGTCACTATATATGAAAATGGAGCTATGAAAATAAAAACAATTGACGATGGACAAGTCTCCTTTGTAGTAAATGGACACCGAATCAAACTTTATGACAGGCCCATTTCCCAAGAGGAATTTCTACAGGTCATGTCAAATGACAAGGAATTAGCCTTGTTAGATGGGGAAGTCCCCCCTTGTTCTTGAATATTTCTTGAGTTTTCTACTGTACATATGTAAATAGTTTGGAATTTTTTATATAAGCAATACAGAGTAGACAGTTTCAAGGAAATATAAAAGAAGGATTTTTCTTCAAAACATTGTTACACTTGAACCTTGTTGTCTTCTAAGCATCAAATGAATAATGAATTGTTGTAGTTAGCCAT
>JZKD02S2017911.1:37236-50794 GCA_000966675.3 Picea glauca | reverse complement strand
GTTGTTTGATGACACATGAAGAAATATTAATAATTGTTAAGAAGGTTTAAAATTGTTTAAGCTTATATACAACTGATTCACCCCCCCTCTCAGTTGTATTAGTATTTCCAACAATACATTGTTTCTTCTAATTCACCATTCAAAAATGATGACTTAACATCCATCTAATGTAAGTTCCAATTGTTCTTAGTAGCATGTACAATATTAATTCTAACGGTGTTCATTTTATAGGTGCAAATCTATCCTCGTATATATTCCTTCTTTTTTGGAACAGACTTTTGCAACCAATATAACTTTAAGATTGTCTATACTACTATCAGACTTGAACTTAGACTTGAAAAACATTTTGAGCCTATAGGAACTTTATTTTTAGGTAATTCAGTTAGTTCTCAAATATCATTTTTCACAATAGAATCATATTCTTCTCACATATAATTCATCCATTCCTCATTGTCCTTATCTTTTTCAAAAGTTAGAATTTCATCAATGCTCATAAATTGATACATCAAAGCATAATATTTATACCTGATTGATGTCTTCATTTTCTTTATTGATATTCTTAGAATCCCATTGCTTCATGGAGTTTCTCCACACACTTTATTGATGTATTCTCGATGCTTGTAGATCCAATTCTACTTTGAATTTGAATATCATCTTGTTGATCTTACATTTCTTCTACTTTTGCACTTCCAATCCCTTCTTCAAGAAGTTTCCATGAATCTTGGCTACCTTCCTCTTGAATATCATCTACATACTCATAAAATATAACCTCCCTACTTGCAAACAATTTATGAGTAACCTGATTTTACATTTTGTAATCCTTATGATAAAAACAATGATGAATGGAAATACATTTGACTGACTTTGCATCAAGTTTCCTTCTATTTTCCTTTGGAATGTGGAAAATTTCTTTATTCCCCAAAATCTCAAATGATTAACAACTAGGATATGTCTAATAAAATGTTCATAAGGAGAATTAGTTGTAATTATGTTTTGTAAATACACAATTGTACTTATAGATTCAACCCACAAACTATTAGGGAGATCATTACATTTGAGCATGCTTCAAGCACACTCAACTATGGTTTTGTTCTTCTTCTCAGCCACCATTTTGTTGAGGGGTATAAGGAACCATACACTATTTCTAAATTCTATTCTCTTTGCACTACTAAAAATTATTTTGAAGTGTATTCCACCCCTTGATATGATCTAAGAATCTTCATGTGAACCTTGGTCTATCATCCATGAATATGAGGAAATAGAAAGCTTCCCCAATTGATTTGGTTTGCATAGGTCCACACACATCAATATGCACTAATTTAAAAAAACTCTTTTTCCTTTTTTATGTTATTATTAGACACTCATTTTATGTTGTTTTCTTAGTGCACAACCATCGCATTCAATATGATCATTTTTAAAAAATGGAAGAACTTTCATCACATCTTTTCTTTGAAGTGAAACTAGATCTTTAAGATTTAAATGACCACACCTAAGTGAATGTATGGTCATTTAAAAAAAAATGGAAGACGTTTCATCATAATATCTTTTCTTTGAAGTGAAACTAGATCTTTAAGATTTAAATAACCATACCTAAGTTTGATGGTTCTTTTGTATACACACTTGTTGATGACAAATCTTGAAGATTCTCAAAAGGAACATCAAGTTTATATAGCCCCCCAACTCAATTTTTTTTTGCTAAAACTCAGTGATCTTGCATATCTTTTACATGATAACCTAAAATTTCAAAATCAACTTTCAAACCTTGATCTATAATTGTTGAAAGAGATATTAATTTTCTTAATCTCTGGTACATACATAACATTTTTTATTTGTCTCACAAGACATTTGGAAAATTTACTCTAAACATCACCATATCATTTTAGTTCATGACGTCTATGATCACCTAAATAGATTTTAACACCATCAATTTTATTATTATAAGTTTTAAACCAATGTATATTACAAGTCACATGAATAGATGCTCCTAAATCAGTGAACCATGCATTACATTCATTTGTTTTTGTAGATAAGGCTGCCTATAAAATAAACTACTTCAAAATTTTGAAGTCATCACTTACCTCTGCTTCTCCATCAATAAAGTTATCTTCTTGTCTTCTATGTTTGAAGACATTAAACTTATTTTTGTCTTATTTTTCCTATATTTATATGTATAGTGATCAAAGTTACCACAATTATTGAAGTCATCACTTACCTCTGCTTCTCCATCAATAAAGTTATCTTCTTGTTTTCTATGTTTGAAGACATTAAACTTATTTGTGTCTTCTATGTTTGAAAACATTAAACTTATTTTTCCTATGTTACCACAATTGTTACAAGTACCATTCTTCTTCATACAAATAGTTGTTTTTATGAACAAATCTGAAATTTGAATTCTTCTGTTAGCATTCTACAATCTCTTTTTCATTCTTTTTCATACAAATAACTGTTTTTGATGAACAAATCTGAAATTTAAAATCTGCTGTTAACATTCTCCATTCTCTTTTTCTTGACTAAGTCACTACTTGTTATTTTCTCACCATTATCACTCGATTTATCTTTTAAATATTTGATTATAGTATTTTCCATTTTATACAAACATTTTACTACCTTCCATGTATTGTTAGTTATCTAATCTTGCACTCCCTTACAGGAAGAACCAAATAATGTCTATACGAAGAACCAAATAATTTCTTTAATAAAATTTTGTAATGATGTATTTAATAAACATTTTATTTGTTTTTTTTTTCTTCTAATCTTAGAGGAATAATTCGTTTCGTTGAGATGCATATCTGTCAAGTTCGACATGGCAAAGAAACAAAATAGAGTGCAATTGACACGGCACAGAAACAAAATACAAAAAATACAATGAAATTTATAACCATATCATTTTTTTTTTCATAATGCAAGCTGAATACAAAACGTGCATGGCCCGGGGGTCTCTCAACTCCTTCGACTCGCCGAAGAAAATGCTTCTCACAGCATCTATTCCTCAAAAAATCGCCTCTTTTTTCTCTTTAGCAGCTCAATTCCCACATTAAACGGCAGCTACTTTTTCTTCAGTTTACGACTCTGCTATCAAAACTTCACAGGGCTGCTGCCACTTGGTGGCTTTTCTCTCTTCTGCAAGCAGAACCTTCTCTGACAGGAATGACAGAGGCTTCTTTCCTTCTCTTCAAACGACGGCTGTGATATCCAGCGGCTTCTGTAGCTCTTTCTCTCACACAGAGACTGTGTATTCTTCTCACAGCGCACCAATTCCTCAGAGCCTTTTCACACACAGCTCTGATACCAAGACAGATAATTGAAAAGACAGACCTTCACACAGAAATTACATACAACTGCACGCAGAAATTACATGCATATGTAGGCTGAGAAGAGGATCAGCGTATCCAGGCCTGGAATTTGATTTCTCACAGGACAGTTTGTTTTTTATTTTTAGATGTATTTGATAGGTGGATACAAAATTCACAAGTCAAATTTTATTGGTATAAAAAATCTCATTCAGTCAATTTGTCGTTCCATTTCATTTTATAGTGTACTCGTCATAAATTTTAGGTGCTTAGTTTATTATAGTTTCTCAGTTATTTGGGTCTCCATTTTATGTTGTTTAAATTGTATTTTTGAATACATAAATAGATTCAACATCTTAAAAGCATTCCAACTATACATTCTTAATAATTGAAATAGGGAGTTCCAACAATTTTTTGTGGGATTTCAGTAAAAATAAATTGAAAAATATATACCCCTAAAAATTTCAAAAAGTAGAACTTTCAGAATAAGTGTTTTTATTTCTGTATAATCTTAATGTCTTAAGGTTTTTTAACATGCTGAATTCATTTTTACATTCAGAAATAGATTTTAAACAACAAAATATAATGATTTAGTGCAAATTTATATTTCCTAATTCGAACTTAAAAAACCAAACAACACCCTTTAAAAATTATTATTTCTTAAATAACCTAAAATGTTAATCAAAATTCAACCTGACATCATAATATAGTTCCAATTATTTCTTAAATAAACTAAAGTGCTAATTAATATTTAACCTGGCATCATAATATAGTTCCACAAATTTGTCTCCCTAAAGAAAGAGAAGAAGAAAACACTTAAATGCCTAGTCCCGATGCATAATTGTCAGCTGAAGACTCTGGATCTTATTCCTTAACCATTGCACGCTTATTCATGAAAAATTTGCATTACTATAATTTTTATGCTGTGGAAATCAGCAAAGTGACAAATATAATATGAAATGTTCTATGCTATTACTTATCACAGTTTATCATCATTTCCTTCTTTGTAAAGACGCACCTTAAGGTAATCATGTACATTGTAATTTTGGGTCTATTTTTTCTATATTCATTTTTGCATATACATTGTAATTTTGGGACTATTTTTACTCTATTTAGTTTTGTAGAGGAAATGCATTACTAGTGAACATGTGTTTCCACTAATTAATGAATGTATGTATATTTAACTTTTTATATTTAGATCATTTGTAACTATCTGCAACTACATTATTAAACACATTATTAAAGATTTAATTGTCTACAACTACATCATTAAAATTTTAGTGGAAAGAATAATTATGATATTTCAACACTCTCCCTTAATTAAGATTATTATAAATACAAGTATAAAGATTGTTTAGTCTCTGAAATTCAAAATTATTTCTTGCAAATGGCTTGGTGAATATGTTTACCAATTGGTCTTTAAATCCACAAAACTGTAAGATAATGTGGCCATTGTATACAAGCTCGTTAATGAAATGATAACGAATGTCAATGTATTTACTTTTGTGGTGAAACACATGATTTTTAGATAAGGCAATGACTTAGATATTGTCACAAAAGATAGGAGTTAGCTCCTTCACTTCATGTGTAAGATCCCTTAAAGTCTTCTAAACTAGATTACATGACATTATGTTGAATTTGTTGCCACATGCTCTGCTTCTGCTGAAGATATTGTGACAATGGGTTGTTTCTTCGAAGCCCATGAGGTTAAACTTGTATTCAAATAATCTCGTGACAATGGGTTGTTTCTTGGAAACCCATGAGATTAAATTTGTACCCAAATAAACTGCATACTCGGAAGTACTTTTCCTATCATCAATGTTACTTGCAAAATCACAATTTGTGTACCAAATTAGCTTTAGAAGTGGAATACCAAATTCCATAATCTATTGTACCTGCAATGTATGTCAAAATTCTTTTTCTGACTTTCTAATGAGTCTTTGGGAGACTCCATAAATCTGGAAATTAAGCTTGTTGTATACATAATATCAGGTAGTTGTAAGATACATGAGATTGGCTATAATCCCTTTATACAACATGGAATCAATTATTGATCCTTTATCTTCTTTGTTTAACTTTCTACTTGTTGCAATTGGTATATCTATTGATTTGCATTTATCTATTTTGAATCTTTTTAAAATATATGTGGCATACTTCCTTTGACAAATAAAAATGCTTTGTGCATATTGCTCAAGTTCAATGCCGAGTAAATACTTCATAAGACCAATATCAATGATTTCAAATTCTTCCTTAATGGCTATTTGGAACTCATCAATAGCAAATTACCTATGTATATCATATCATCAACATAAAGAAAAACTATTAAAATATTATCTTGTTGATCTCTTTTGGTATAGAGTGTGGGTTCATTGTTGCTCCTGCTAAACCCATTGTTGAGAAAATAAGAATCAATGTGATTGTAGCATGCTTTTAAAGCTTGTTTCAATCCATACAAAGATTTCTTCAATTTGTACACCTTGTGCTCTTGACCTTTGATTTTAAACCCTAGTGGTTGATTTACATAAAATTCCTCCTCTAGGATACCATTTAAGAAAGAAAACTCACTATACGGAGAACACCTTGTGGAGGTTTTTAAGGAACCTCCCCGAAAAAATTATCCCTTAGTCATTTATAATGGAGGTTGAGGTTTTTGCAGAGGTTTTATTTTTTTATTGTGTCTTTAAGGTATATACACACCAACTCACACTTAAACATACCGCACTAGTGCTTAAATGTTCAAATGCATTGTCACTGTTAATAAGGAGGTTGTTAGTCGAAGCGAGCAACTGAAGGTTTTTGCGGACATTTTTGTTTTGTGCACCTTTACGGTACATCTACCCCAATGATCAACTAAAACATAACACACTTGTGCGTTGATGTTCAAATGCACCATCATAATTTATAACAAAAATAACAAGCACCTACCAAAGTGCACCAGTGCCATTGAATCTTATGTATCCATGATTAAAACTATCCTATGGTACACTGCGATATGTATAAATAAATAAAAATACCAGATCAATTTTTATTGGGACACTTCATTTTTTTCTTCCAATCTCTCAAAAAAACATCGACGCTTACCCTATTTTTAAGGACGTCATGTTTTTGGGGCTCCTTGGCGAGTTGGACAACTCTAATGGTTGATTCCACACATTTCCAATTTTTGGAAATTACAAAGAATTTTCATTTACTCTTAATGATGGAACCATGCCTCCTGAGGACATAAGAGTCTAGGTAATTTGTTTATTATCTTCCCATTTGCATTTTCATCCATTTAAAATTTGAATTTAGTTAAAATTTCAAACTTTTTTCAATTTTTTTTTTTTTTGAATCCGCGCGATGCGCCATTTTGATTCGGATTTCCTCTTAGTGGTGTGTCCTGTGATAAATTCACAGTACGAACTGAAACTAATGAGTCTCATTTTTACCATACTTAACGGGTGCTTCTGCTTAGATGACTTGCATCTAGTGCATTATAAAAGACAATTCTTGGTAAACAGCTTGTCGGTACTTTTCAAACACAAAAGCATCAATGCATTCCATTTAACTAAGAACACCAGTCAAAATATGACACATTAAATTTGACTGACTGGTGCAACCATATTAAACAAATGCACTAATTCCATTAACAAAACTACACTGTAGCATATGTTGACCGATTTGGCATTGTGAGGCGTTTCCTTTGACACCCATCTATAATGACCTTTTCTTCAAAAAGAACCGGTAAAAAAAATTATGGCCCTTCAATAACACGGTAGCATCGATGTGCTTATAGTAACACATCGCACTACTTAATTTGCAACAAATCAATATAACAGAGTGTTTCACATAGTTCCAACACCTTCACCTGTGCGTTATAGTAGAAGACACACTTCTAACCATCATGTCGGTGCTTTGGAAACAATATCGCACCGGTGTGGTCTGTTAGAGAAAGTGCACCACCGTGTTTACATTCCATCAAACCACACCAGCCACTGAGACTGCCACTTCCTTAGTTCTCTTTATCACATCTCCTCCTCCACAAATCGCTTGAATTTATCTAAGATAAAATCCTCGTCATTTATGTATCCATAATATGAACTAACATCAATTCATGTGTAGATCACATACCTACACCTCCTTTTTTTTCCTCAAGGGGGATTATTGAATAGTTATTTGAGGATGGGGAGAAATTTCATAGCCTCAAAGCATCTGTAATTGAGGCCGATGTTAGTGGCACTGGGTACATCAACTTAGTTCCCTTCCAAGTTTGTCATATTGTGATGCAGGAGCATCGCCAACACATCAAGTGAGCCAGCACAAATTTTTGAAAACATTTTGGAAATGATGCGTCGAATCTTTAATGAAGCCATTTATGAAGGAGCGCCTTTGTATATTGTAATGGACCTTGAGCGGATAGCTCTCGTCCTTTAGTAGATAGATGGCATTTAATCTAGTTAATGCAAGAAGGTAGAATTGAATTCTTATGTTAGATAGTTTTAGATAGGAGGAGGGAAAATGGATATAGACACCCTCATGGTATCATTGTAACATTAGCGGAGTGAGCAGAGAAGCAGGAAGAGCAAGCAGAGATCTATGTAAAATACATCCATGTATAGACAATTGAATTAATAGAAGAAGCTTTGATTCAAATTCATGGTTATGTGTCTGTTCTCTGTATATTGATGTTATGCTCATGAATGTTTATTTCCTGTTATACATTTTCTTTTACATGTGGTGTTTATGATTTCATGCGTGAATTGAAGTCTGAGGGGGTGAAGGAATGAGTTTCAATTGTTTCTCTATTTGAGCCAGAGATTCCTACAAGGAGTGCAGTCGAATTGTCCGTAAGGAGTGCGTTGACAAAGGGTTCAGATAGAGATAAATTTTGGTCCTCATTCATCCCAGAAGGTGCAGTTGGGCATAGGAGCCGTGCAAGGAGTGTGCAGGCTGAATAAAAGTCTCAGGGTTGCGAACCTAAGTAAAGAGTTAAAGACTGTTGTTGCAGGTGTGCACAGAGTTGAAGGTTTTCATCACCTAGACGTGTTGAAGGGTTGTCGCAAGGAGTGTGCACAAGGAGCCTTTTCTAAGGTTCAGAGTCATAGAAAAGATCAGGAAGAATAGGTTGTTGAGTTGTTGAAGAACAACGCAGGCAATTTGTGTTTTGAAAGCTTGTACGTAGGTGAACAAGTCTTCATGGGGAAGCACTTGATTCATTTCGCAGGATTTGCCAGGAAGGAACGGACAGACGAAATTTCCGAGGAGATTTTGTGAATCACCGTGAGCCGTTGGATCTTGCAGAGGTGTGGAGAAGTTACAACGCAAGTGTGGAAGGGGTTCGAAGCTCAAGAGGGCAGATTCGTTGATCCGAGCCATAAGGGCCATTGGATTTACATGTGAAATTGTGTATCGGGTTTTCGTGAGTCGAAGCTCCAAAACATTACATCAAGAATCGCGATATTGCAATACATGATCTCCCGACAGCAAAAGGACAGTGTGTGGGCCACAGTGGAATCGGTGAGTGGAGGACATGTGGCATACCTTATCAGAGTTCGAGGAAAGGAGAGTCCCGAAACATAGGACATCTAGATTCGCGATCCTGCGAAGTTCGAAATCCCGATGAGGTGACGAGACCATTGAAAGGTCAAAGCGTGAGCTCATCGGAGTTTCGGCATATCAGGTATCGAGAGTCGGAGAATCAAGTTGCTCGACATTGTGAGTGTCAAAATCCCGATAAAGAAAGTCCCGACAAAGCCAAGGAGAAAGTCAGTGTTGACCAGGTATCAGGTTTCGTGGATTCATAAACCCAAAGGTCGACCACTGAACTCGCGAAGTCATCAGTTCTGATTTCCTGATAAGCAAAGGGGAGGGAATTCGCGCGAGGAAAACTGTGGGTGCAGATTTCCCAATAGGGAATTAGAAGAACCTTGGAGTTCTTCGGGTCGAGGAAATAGAAGATCGTGTGTGTGCGCATGGACCTCCTAACCTGTGGGTGGTGGAGGGGCCGCGTCGCCGTCATATTGTCCCCTACTTTGGCATAGCTAGGAACACCAATCTCTATAATCAAAGCTTCCCAGTTCCCATTTTCCTTGTTCAACAAGAAAGGACCTCGATGGATGACTTAATTATAACACTATGTCAACATCAAGAATGACCTAATATCCATATTGTATATTTAATAGAATTTAATAAGAACATTTGGAAAAACAACCAATGGCCCATAATCTTTGTTAGCATGACTTATAACTAAACACTAAGGATTTCCTTGGCATAAAATTACTCCTCCATGATATCCTCACTCGTGTACTACCTACAATAAGCTCATGTTTCTTCTTCTCCACAACCATGCAGTCTATCACTTTCTCATCTAGAAGGCGCACATGGGAAACAAACTCTCGCTCTCTCTACTACTGGTTTCCTTCAATTTTCTCTCCCATTTATTCCACCACATCCTCATCTTCCTTAAGTAAAATTGACTTAATGGAAATGACCTCCTGTCTCTTGATAATGAAACTAACCTCCATCTTGATAGACTTGATCCTCTACCACTCTACCAACTCTCTGGCTTGCATCTCCTCCTCCACAGTTTATTTAACTTTTTCCAAGATATCATTTTCTTCATTCCCATCGCCATAATAATTGGCATCAATTTTCTTACAAATTTCATACCTAGAACTCCTCTTCTTCATCTTAGGAGGATTATCGAATAACTCTTTGACATCGAGGAGGAATTTCCCAACTGTACTTGTATAATTGATTGTTGGAAGATGGCATGTTACAATATTTCAACAACCAATTGTACAAGTGCATCTAGGAAATTTCTCCCGGGCATCGAAGAGTTATTTGATAAGCCCCCCAAGGTGAAGAAGAGGAGGTCTAGGTATGCGACTTATAAGAGAATTGGAATCAACTATTATGGCGATGGGGATGCTAAGAACAACATCTTGTAGAAAGTTGAGTGGGCCATGAAGGATGATTTGTGACCTAGAGAACTAAGGGAGTGGGAAATGATTGAGTCTATATAGAGGAAGGCTAGGTTGATGATGAAGAGTGGGTAGGTCATTTTCATTAAGTTGGTCCTATTCGAGGAAGATGAGGATGTGACAAGAGAAATGAGAGAGAAAGACAAGGGAAACCAACAAGAGAGAGAGAGAGAGAGAGAGAGAGAGAGAGAGTTTCTTTCCCATGTTCCCCTTTTGAATGAGAAAGTGATTGAGTGCATGGTTGTGAAGAAGAAGAAAAATGAACTTCTTATTAAGTAAATGGGTGAGGATCTCATGGAGGCTAAGGTAATGATTAATATTTAGTGATAAGGCATGTCAACAAATCTTGTGGATTAACGGTTGTTTTTACAAATGTTCTTCTTAACTTCTATTAAATATATAATATGGACCTTACGTCATTCTGGAGGTTGACAAAATGTTATAATTAAGAAGTCCACTAGGGTCCAAGTTTCTTTTTGAATAGGGAAAAGGGGAACTAAGAAGCTCTGGTTGTAGAGCTTGGCAGTCTTAATTATTCGAAAGTAGGGGCCAAGATGATGAACTTAGAAGGGAACAAAGTTGATGTGCCCAGTGCCACTGGAAAGGGCCTTATTTACTGTAAGACACCCAACCCCATACGTACCTTTTTAAGGGAAGGGGTATTAAAATTTATCTTTTCTTTAACCATCTCTAAGCCTCTTCTCTAGGAAATCATCATTTTTAGCTCATCACGAGCTTTCCAACAACTATAATTATGCCAAAATTTGATCTCTCGATCGAAGGTTATGACATTTTAAAGTTTTATGGTATTCATTGGCCAAAGGTATCATTACATCCTAGTGACATCCATGTGACTCCACGTCACTTACTATTCCATGTGGTCCTATCTAGGTACGACACGTCACTATCTGGTATCGATGTGGATGTTAGCGTGTCATTTTCCACCCGACCATCGTGATTGAAATTATCAAGCTCCTGGTCTTTCCACACTTATCCAACCCCTTTAATAAACCCCCTTGACATCCGACATCCCAGGGTTTCGACCCAAAAGGGATGTTGACCCATCGAGATGATGGGATAACAACCCATCAGGGTACTAGAACATCAACCATCAAGGTACCATACATTGTCTCCTTGGTAAAGCGATACTCATGACAACCTTAAGTTCCTTAGATGATAGTCTAGTTGGAATTTGGTGTTCACGACCGTACCATGGCCTCCCACTTGGGTGACACCTAGATGTATCTTTTTTTGTGCACTCAACAATTCCAAATCACCCTAATGCATGGATCAATATCAACTTGACATGTGGACCCACCATGACATGCCATGTCACCATAGGTTACACTAGTTCACCCAACTAGAGGTTGACACCTGTCCATTTCTTATAGTGTTATTAAGTTAATTAATCAATATTATCTTAATATACCACTCCTTAGTATTAATTTATTTAATCTCGACTAGGGATAATTAATATTCATTCATTAAGTACCCCATAAAAAAAAAATTACTTAACTTATTTTACCAGCTACCAAGGATTTACTTTCCCATTTACTTTGGGAATCCAACATGGGGATGATTTTGTTGGATTAGTGAGAGGGGAGGTGAATGATTAATAGATAAATTTAATCCTTTTTTACCATATAATCCAAGTTTTATATCAATGAAGCATTATTATCCAATAATTGCAGAGTAAATAAGCAATGAACAAATGAACAAACATACACATACACAGTAAACTAATGTTTTAGGTGGAAACCCAAATCGGGAGAAAACTGCAGAATGTTTTTTCTTATGTGTCTTGAAGAATTACATTCATTGGAAGCACCAACTTCCTTTGTTTTCTAGATGCAACTGGAAGGAGGCTCCAACCCCCTAGTTTCTTAGGCTACAACCTGAAGGAAGCTCCAACGCCCCAATTCTCTGGCTACAACCAGAAGGAGGCTACAACCCTCAATGTTCTCTGGCTACAACTGGAAGGTGGCTACAACCACCTGTCCTTGCCTCGTCCTGCCACCCTAAAGTCGAAGTAGAATGATGGAACCACTGTCAACCTGTCACTGTGAGATATACCGTTGTAAACCTATACCAATAGATCTGAACCATGCATCAACCTGTACCATAAACAAGTGCATCAACCATGCACCAACCTGTACCAAATAACTTGTAATCAACCTGTACCATAAACAAGTGCATTCAACCATGTACCAAGTATGTACCAATCATGTGTCAACTACTCATCAACTATGACTCATCAATACGTACCAACATCATCAACTATACACTTCATGTATGTGACAACTCATCAACTACTTGTCTCAACCATGTACTCAACATGTACCTCAACCAAAATCCCTCATCAATTTCATCATCCAAATATGATTTGTAGCTATGTAATAGACCTGGTGTATATGATCACATTCCTATAAACCTTCCTTAACTTCAACAATAAGAGACTATCATTTTCATCAAACTTTTCTTTAGTCTCACATGCCTAGTTTTGGATTAGTCAACTACTCTAACTTGAAGTAATCATAACTTTGTACCTGTTATGTATAAATATCTTAAATTGATACACAATATTCTTTAGTGTGTTTTATGCAATTCTTATAGGTTTCACTACTTGGAACCTCTCAAAAAAGGATTTATAGAAAAAAATGGCATACCTTGTTGAATTCGGGCTTATTCTAGAGAGCGACCTTGCAGAGTGTGCCCCACACGAAATATTTGTTGAATTGATCTAAAACTTTTACAAAGAATACTACAGATGGTACCCTAACCAACACATTTTTTTTCACTGAATTTGGATCTGTTATGAAGAAGTTATGACGTTTGTACCCGAAACAATTGTTTTTGCTAGTTTCAGGACTAGCCACAAACCCTATTTTCCATGGAGTGTAACTCCAAAAATACAATGACCCACAAGATGATTTTTTTACCACATATACTTGGGTATGTTTTCTCAATGGAATAGAAATTTAACGGTCTGAATCATTATAGAATTTTTTTTTATAACAAAAATGGTGAGATGACCTGTAAATAACATACCTTAGAAAGCACCATCAAAAGAATTTATCCTTCCTTGCCTTTCAGCCTTCTTTTATTCACTTTCCCTCAGAATTTCAACTTACATATCCTTGGTTACCTTAGAAATCTATAGATATTCAATATTCTCAAGTGTAATTAAAATGAAAAAGCCTTGCCTCTTATTTATACTCTCCAAGTAGCTTCCTTAAAAACATCTTCTAGGTCACTTGGCCCCACTTTCCTTATTTTAGGGTTAACCCACTTCTAATTTCTCCATTA
>JZKD02S2017911.1:13169-25548 GCA_000966675.3 Picea glauca | reverse complement strand
TGCATGGTGACAAAACCAATGAAACATCTAAACTCAACTCAACTAGTCAAACTGAAGTGTCAACTGAAAGAGAATATTCTCCAGGTGGAATATTCTCCCCTAAAATATAGGAGACCGGAAAATGACTAATTATGAATAATAAACAAGAAATAACCTTAAGAAAAATAAATCCTATGTGAGTGTGAAGTAACTCCAACACCCCCCCTGAACATCACTATGGTGAAAATAAAAAATGGGTCCTGTCTACGAGGCCATGTTAGGTACCCAAATACAAAAGATACAATGAACTAAAGGAGGAAAGAGCGAAAAACTCATGGGAACAAAACCCCCCCTCAAATTACAATGCATAAAATAAAAAATGAGAAGAAACAAAAAACAGTTGCTAAGAAACCATGTCCTTCACTCCAAGAAGACCTCACAAGTGTGCAAGTTTGTGCTCTTTGAAGATTTTGTTGAAGATGTAGATGTCTGCATGGATCTGATGAAATATATGCATCATGGATATTTCCACACATATCCACTTATCTTCTTCTAATGAATAATATCCAAATAAATTTTGGATAAAATTTTGAAAACCATACGGTCGTTTCCAAAAAAAATGTTAAAATTTTGTTGATTTTAAAGCAATCATAAATTCGCTTTCCAGACTCTGTTTCGAACGATTTGTTTTTTGACATTGCATATTTTCCCAATAGGAATTCAAATATACAATTTTTTTCTGCAAATTGTGCTCATAAAATATCATAATGGCGTCTGATGTGCGCGGATCCCTTTTTGTCTCTTGAAATGCATGCATGGTGCATGAAAAAGTGTCTGCATGTGACTCCTAAGATGCATGCCATATATATTCCACATGAATTTCAGAAAACAAATCTGAAATGGAGTAGACATCATCTTCAATTAATGGAATACAAATTTCTGCAAAAACTTTTGTAGAAGACTCTTCATAATAAGAAGCTTGATCTGCTAATGGCTTCTCTTCTGGCTCTATCTGTTCGACCTCCTGCATGAAATATTCATAATATTCTTTATTCCAACATAGAACCTCCAATCTGGTCCATAATTCATTTGGAGTTAATCCTTGTGATTCGTCATATACTTGATGGAAAAGTTCAGGAGAAACAGACATGTCGATACTTCCTATGGACATATCTTGTCTATTGAGAAAGTCATTTTTCGCATTGACAGAATCAGGCTCTACTTCCATTGCAATGGTTATTTGGTATAGGCCTCTACTTTTGAGAAGAAGTATAATCTTTGGATTCCATTCCAAATAGTTATGAGGAGTGAGAAGTATTTTCAGCGAATAATCCATCTTTTGTTGTCTTCAATCTTTTGTACCTGCAAAAAATTATTTGGTGTAGCTTTTTCTTAGTAGTATGTCAGCTCTGATACCATGTAAATGTGTTGAACCTGCACAAAATAGATCTATCTAGAAAATACTACACACATTTGCAGAGAGAAATTGAGAAAGGAGAAGCAAGATAGAAATAATGGAAGAATTCTCATTAACTGTATTCCACACTCAAAGAGTGAATAATTTAAAATATATATAGGATAAATGAGTAACTAATGATCCATAGTGGTGGTCTATATTGATCTGGACACACACCAACATTTACAAGAGTAAACTACCACCTAGTCTAGTCTCTCAGGCAGTTACGAGAGTGAACTGCCACCTAGCTGAGTTAACTAGTCAACTAGTCTTAGGTTAACTGACTGAAGAAAGAGTAGTGAGTTGGTGATGATCCCAATGTTGCATGGTGACAAAACCAATGAAACATCTAAATTCAACTCAACTAGTCAAACTAAAGTGTCAATTGAAAGAGAATATTCTCCAAGTGGAATATTCTCCCCTAAAATATAGCAGACTAGATAATGACTAATTATGACTAATAAACAAGGAATAACCTTAGCAAAAATAAATCCTAGGTGTGTGTGAAGTAACTCCAACACTAGCTTCCAACACGCTCTATGATATTACCTCATCAATGGTGCTTCATGGGATTTCCTAAGGTCCCTTCACCAATTCTTTCAACAACATCCTTCATGCATTTATCCTCTACCTGAGGTTCTCCATCATTGGAAGTTTTCCTTTCCCCAAAGCTCTGATATTTTCTACTCATAACATGCATCATCACATTTAAAATCATATCATGCGTCCTGTAAAAGTCAAAATACATGTATCATAGCATTTAATTCAGAAGATTTTTTTTTACATAGGCGCCAACATATCTATGTGTACATTATCACATTATCCTCAATGTTTTCACTAGTGCAATCATAAAATATTTCAGCTGGTTTTGATATCCTACAACCATCAACATTTTCATGTTGGAATCATCCACACATGACTAGTATCTCAGTTTCCTCATCTCCTAGTGTTATAGCTCAAAATGCCACTACTATGCATTTATGATATTGGATTATTCATTTACACATTCACCAACCACTTTTGTTGAGGTTCCTCTTAAAAAAACATATTTATGTATGGTGTACGTGCCTTGCTACATATGAAACACACATACATACACTTGATGCATGCTTGACATCCCATGTATACTCTAAAAAGTGGTAAAAAATAAAAGAAAATCATGCTCTTGGGTGGAGTTTACATGCAATGTCAGGTTGCATAACCATTTTACCTCCTGTAGCCCTTCTAAAAACCAATTAACCATCGTTTCTACATATAAAAGGGCCCTAGGGGGGTCATTTGGCTATTTGAAAGAAGAGGCAAGTGAACTCTGCCAAAATTTCTCCCTTGCATTCCAAGCCTTTTGCATCCTTCTCTGAATTTTCATCCTTAGTATTCCCAACCATTCATACTCCTTATACAATCCATCATTTTCCACCATATTGGCATGTTGATTGTGAGGATATCACATTGGAAATAATGCACTTGCAGTCAAAATAGAGGAACCTAGACGAGGTTTGTGGAGCGACGTCAACAACATTCAAGTTGTAACATACCATATTGTTATCAATAAAAGAGAATATTCTTGTCCCAAATCTATATGTCTTTATGTTTATATTTATAAATTGTTTTCATGAATATCTAAACCTATAGATGACCTTGGTAGCAATGCATATGATGTTGTATTTTTTTCTTTGAAGTTGTTTCAGGATAGCTTTGGGAGGACGCCTGCAATCCATAAGAGAATAGTGATAAGAGGGGATCTACTGCAAACAAAATTATGACTTAAGTTACATAGTTTTATTCACTCTCCCCTCCCTTAGTTATCATTAGGTACTGTTGGATTTGGGTAGAATATGAGTAATTATGTCCTTTAAGGTGTCATGGCTCTGCCTAATCATTAGATCCAGATTAGGGGGATTTTCCCCCATAGAAGAATTGGTGACTCCATTGGGGAATATCTCTAGGGTCTTGCTAAGAGATTCTTTTTTGTTTGAATTCTTGTTGTTTTATGTGCTTTCTGAGTCTATAAGAGTTTATGTACACCTTCCAGGTCTTTACCTGTTTTCCTAATCTGGGTGGTCACTATGATTTTTCTCTCTTTTTTAGATTATTCAGTCACATACATGCACTGGTCTATACCCAGCATGCGTACACCTGCTCTCTGAATTCAATACAACCCATGGACATATGCATGCTTCCCTATGCACAACACGCGTGCCTGTTCTTTTGAATAGTTTTTTCAAAAATGTTTCTTTTCTCCTATGAAACTTTTGGTTTCTCAAGACCTCCCAAATCCCAGAAACATCCGTTAACTATTGTTTTACAATTTTTTAAGCCTCATATTTCTTATGAAATTTTAAATAAATCCTCTTGTTTAGTTTTCTTTGTCTCTTTCTGTCTTTTGTCAAGGTTCAAGGCCTAATTTCAAGATTTATGGTCTCCTTTGGATTCTGGTGAATCCCTTCTTTCTAGTAGTGCTTTAGGACATGATTCAATCTCTTGGTAATTCTCTGTCTCTCTTGATATGCTTTGAAAATAAAAAAAATATAGTTTCTTTGTTATTTTCATTTAACAAGCATATAAAATTTTAAAAAAAAAATGTAGTTTCTTAACTGCATTTGCATGTTATTTTGCATGTTTGTTTGGTTGTAATAGCTTAGGTTTTGTTTATAAAAGAAAATAAGTTTTGACCCAAAGTTCCTTGATACTTTATTTTTGAAAAAGGCTTGAGTAGTTGCATTTCATTTAAAACGAAAAAGCATAATAGGATAGGTTGTGCATAGGATCTTGTTTTTTTTTTTTTAATTTTGCATTTTAATAGTTAAAAGAGCCAAATATTCATTTGTAGGATGTAGCTTGATTTCATTTTCATTTAAAGAACAATGTTCTAAAAAGATCTATATTTCTCATATTTTTTGTCTCTAAACAACATCACGAGTTTCACTACCACACCCCTGAGTAATCAAGCCGCTGAAATTAATGCTTAATGTTAAAATCAATTAGGATTTTTCATGTATAGGATACACCAACTAGACTAGGCTTTAGGACCTTGGATTAGGTGTGGAGAGAAAAATATCCAAGGCCACCAAACAAACTTAAGAGTTTGAGATAAGGAGTGTTGAAGTCCAGTGTCATAAAATTTATCCAAGACCCCCTTCTAATACAGGAGATAAACATGAGGTCGAGTCAGGAAAGGCAGAGGAGATAACCAATCAAAAGATAGACCAACCATAGTGGGGATCGTATTTGAGGGTCATTTTTGGGATTCTACTAACTGAATTTGATAATGGATCTTCATGGACCTCAAATCCATTCAGGATCCTCATTTTTCTTCCAGACCATTTTCTCTCAGTGCCTTTGAAAGGCTTCAAACATAGATATCCTACTCATATGATCAACCCGATTGTCAACTGTACCCTCCTGGTGACTGACTGCGAGATGGAAACTTAGTTTCCTGTTATAGGTACTCACATGGGTGACTGCGGGGGGCATACCGTGGTACCTGGTACAAATGTCACACCATGCTTCACAGAGTATACTAGGAGGGTGTTTCTGTGTTTGAGTTACACATGCATAGGTAACTTTCTCTAGTGTTGGTTGGTGTAGCTGTTCTTCCTTCCATTCTATAGTTTGCTTGATTTATCTTTAGGGACTTTTTAGTCTGTGATCTATTCTTCTCCCTAGATTTACCTTAGAGTGTTGGTTTATCATTTCACAAAGTGGATGATCAATAACTCTATCGGTCGAGCATGCTTCAGGACCTCCCACGGGTAACTGTGGAGTCACCCCCACCAACATTGAGGAAAATATTAGATCATGAAGGTTCTTTCGAAGTTACTGGGCCAAAAGAAATCGTGTTCGATCCTATTCGAAGAGGAGATACTTTTACACTGGAGGAAACTAGAATTTTAGACCTCAAAGATGAAGGCTTCAGGCCTTGTAAATCTCTGAGAACTTACCTCTCAGGTATGCTTCTTGTTTAGATAGCCCCTCTTGAGGTGATTACCTCTAATTGTCGTCTCGTTAGGCAACTAGCTATGGAAGCAAATGATACTACCTCTAATGGGAGTCCTCATACTCCCATCTTGGTCGCAAGTGGAGGGGGCACTATGCCCCCTCACCCACCTTCCCCTACAAGGAATCCCTCTCGTTACATACCTACCACTTTTTGAAATGGCACACTCTCTACTACAATTTCAACTATTGTTCATGCTTTAACCATACAGTATACATATGTCTTTCCTTTCACATATGGGATGTCGTGTTTTGACACAAGTTCAATTTTAACCTAATCCACTTTACATACTACTGGTCTAGGAGTAGGGATTTCTACTAATCCCTTGAAAGTATATCTTAGGGGCACCTTCGGTCCATATAATGCAATCCCTTACAGTGGAGGTCATATTCTCCCTTTGCCTCCCTCACTTGGAGGTTCTTTTCAACAACCATTCGTCCTCAACATCAGTTCTAGCTTGTTTAGTGGAGGGAGTCAAAGGTCTCAGTCCTACATGAATCTGGTTGGGTCCATGTCATTCTCTTTTTTTGGTTCTTTCAGGAATAATGCCTTCTCCTTGTCGAAATTTTCGTTAGGGGGCAACCCCTTTCTCAATTAACCCAACACTATGCAAAGCTTTGTACCTTCAAAAGGAATGATGAAAGAAACCACTTTCATTCAAGGTTTTGGGCATGGTACTATACCTATGCAAGGGATCTCGATCAGGGGCAACCCGTCCCACATCCAATGGAACCTCGGGAATGGTTCAGTTCCTATACAAGGGGGATCAGCTAGGGTAAACCTCAACCAAGGCTTTTGGAATACCATGCAGGGGTCGATCCCCACTCAAGGTATGTCATAAAACTATTAAAGTTTGTCGACAATACAGAATAACATGTAGGTCCCTTATACTGGCCAAGGAAACCCTAGTTTTTACCAAAACCCTGGTCAATAGGCAAACTTTTCCTAGCAACTCGGTGCAAACCAATATCTAGGTTGTTCTTTTCCTTTAATTATGCCACAACCCAGGTTACCATTTCTGGAAACCCTTCATTTTCCAGACTTGTCATGGTTTTTAACAACCCTATTTTTCATGATCCACGTTGGTCTCATATGCCAACTAAGTTTACCTCATAGATTCCAAAATTTGAAGGAAATCCTAGCGAATATCTAGGTGATCATGTTGCAAATTTCCACATGTGGTGCTCCTCCAATTTATTGAATGACGATTCTATTAAGATGTGATTGTTTCAATGCACTCTCATAGGGGATTCCACAAAGTGTTATATTGAGCTTGATTTCTCGAAGTATTATTCTTACTTTAATGATCTGACGATGGTTTTTCGTGAACCATTTTGAGCTACTGGTGAGATACGATGTCGACACCGAGTTGCTGGCCAATTTCAAGAAAACTAAGGCTATCCATATCTCGAATCATATATGGGAATGACGTCTCCAAAAGATCTTGATTAAAGTAAAGGTACCTCCTATGTTTTTTCTCAAGTGATTCCTGAAGTCTTTGGTGCCTTATGTTTCTAAAGATGTCGCAAATTCCAGAGTGTTTTTTGAGGAAGAGGCTATAATGAGGGCTCAACAATTCGAATTTATCTACTCATAATCCAATATTATTTATGATATTCTTCCTGATAAACCATGGTCAAACTTTGACTTGAACAAAATAAAGTATGGGCCTCATGGCGATGGTATTCTGGGCTCAACACAACGCAAGTCCACAGATCAGTTGTCCAACCAAATGTAACAATGTTCTCTACAATAGGCTATGGCTAGCCAGACTCCTAATGTGGCTACCCCTACCACCCACACGTCAGAAGTACACACTATAGAAATGAAAAATCCCAAGGATAACCAGAAGTCCTAAGGGAAAATAAAGTGAAAGGGAAATAAGAGTAAGGGGCATAATAATAAAAAGGTTGCTAAGAATGCTGGTGAGAGAAAAATAAGAAGAAGAAGGTTACGTTCTTGTGTAAGCCTTATACAGACGACCACTTGACTAATCAATGACTTCATATGGAGGAAGCCCATAATATTTTTGCGTAGGAACATCCTGATGTGTTAACTAACCCTTGAAGGTAGGATATTAATCGTTGAGAAATTGTCCTTCTCTCACCCCTACCCTTCATCGAGGGCATCCACAATCCCAATAATTGATAACCCGCAATAAGGTTTCCATATTTGATGGGAACTTTTGATTTTCCACCACATTCAAATGATGTTAAGTTCATTTCAATTGTCCCTAATCATCCTAAGGCTAATATTTTCCAAATATATTCATTTCAAATGGCTTATTTCAATGATTCGTGGACTTTACCTTCCCATTCGACTTTGATGGAATGGGTAGGGAATTGTGGAATGGATATGCCTCTATCCACAACTGAGCTCGCATACAATATTATTCAAAAAACCTAGGCCAAGTCTAATCCAACTCCCCCTCAAGGGTTAGATTCTGTTCTAGAGCCTATTTTGGCTGAATAGTCTCTTACTTCACACAATCGCTTGGACTTGGTCTTTCTTTCTGACAAGGAAAATTTAGAGGCAATGACGGGTATAGAAATACCTTGGGGTTATCTTCATCATAGATCATAATTTTTATTCAAGCTTAAGAGAGTGGAAGAAGGAGAGTTCACTTCGACCATGAATGGATATGTCACTTTCCCTATCAACCCTTTGGAAATACACATAATATATGTGAAAGGAAAGATGGCGATAATATCCGAGACAATTCCAATTGACATATCCAAAATCCCTGGCATAACTAAAAACATCTTCATCGGAGTGGATTATTCCATGAATTGACCCTCATATTGTCGAATATGAGATTAGAACTTATCCCGATGCTAAGCCATTTTGGAAGAATATTCGTCTGGTCAACCCTCGGAAGGTAATGACCATTAAATATGAGGTAGAGAAATTGATTAAGTCTAGTTTCAACTACCCAGTTCAATTAACAGAATGGGTGTCAAACCTTGTTCTTGTCAATAAAAAGAAAGGTATAGTTCGAGTGTGTATGGATTTCTGCAATTTGAACAAGGCATGCTCGAAATATAACTTTGCTACCCCATTCATGGATCAAATTATCGATGAATGTGCAAGCTCTGGATTTTTTTATTTTATGGATGGCTTCTTAGGGTATAATCAAATTCCGATCAAGCCCGAGGATCAACATAAGACTACCTTTATATGTCCTTGGGGTACCTTTGCATATAAGAAAATTCCTTTTGGCCTAAAAAATGTTGGAGCTACATTTCAGTGGTCCATGTCGTTCACTTTTCATGAGCTAAACCATATCGCCAAAGCACACCTTGATGATATTGTGTCACATTCTCATAAGATATCTAATTATCTTTCTCACCTTTGTCTTATTTTTTGAGAGGTGTCTCTACTACCAAATTCGCTTGAATCCAAACAAGTGTAGTTTTTGTGTTACATCGAGACATTTATTTGGTTTTATCATGTCCACCAAAGGGATCATGGTAAATCCTATTAAGGTTGAAGCAATAGTTCAATTCCTCCCCCCCCCCTGCACACAATTCCACAGCTTCAAAGTCTCCAAGGGAAATATAACTTCTTATGTTCATTTATTGCTAACTATGTCGATATCACTAAGGGGTTCATGCATATTTTAAATAAAGGGGTCCCATTATTTTTGGATGAAGCGACTCACTACTTGTTTGAAGAATTGAAAAGTTCCTTGATGTCTGCCCCTCTGCTCAGCCCTCCTGATTATGGAAAATATTTCTTGTTATACTTATATGTAGCAGAATACACCATCTGTATGGTCTTGGTTCAGGAGGATGACATGCTTTAGGAACATGTCATCTATTACCTCAAACAAGTCTTAGTCAGACCAGAACTCAACTATACCCACATTGAGAAATTGGCTTTCGTAGTTGTCCAAGTTATCCAAATGTTTTGTCATTATATTCTACTCTGTAAGACCATCGTCATGGCCATCGTTAAACCTTTTTAGTACACGTTGAAATGGCAAGTCATCGGTGGGAAGATTAGTTGATGGATCATTATTTTTCAAGAATTTTTTTTGGACTTTGTTTCAATAAAGTCCAAGAAATATTTGGTCTTTTTGGAATTAATTTTAAAACTTCCAATTGAGAGTGGAAAATATTTTCTTGAATATTCATTGATCAATGAGGATCTCTTCCTTATCGTATCTTTTGACCCTTGCTATGGAGATATACTTTTGTATATTTAGAATCTAAAGTTTCCTACCTTTGCTTCTCATGATGAGTGTCAAAAGATATGCCATCAAGTATGAAATTATCTTATCATTGATGGAACTTTGTATCATCAAGGAGTTGATTGCATTCTTCGTCATTGTATGACTCATGAGGAAGCAAATATTGTGCTAAATGATTTCCACATTGGAGCATGTGGTGGTCACTTGTCTGGGTTGGATACATCCTAGAAAATCCTTCGTGATGGGTACTTATGTCCCTCATTAATAAAATATTGTATATAGGTGGTTAATGATCTAAAAATGAAGAAGACTTGAAAAACTGGAAAAAATTATTGCAAGTGAATGCTATGTGTTTAAGGCAAAAGGATCAGTTTGCAACACATAAAATAAAGGATTACTTATGCGAATTATACATAGATAGCATCATAAAAATTGAACATAAACACATATGCACAACAATTGATAAAGGAGTTCACCCCTCTTATGGGCTACATCTCCAATGGCTTCCCAGCATCCCAAAACCCCTGTCTGGGCTCTTTCGGCACCTCAATCGGTCGAAAAATGAAGAAGTTAGGCCTCCTGGAAGTCTCTCTCTTCAAGCTTGTTGTCTCTAGTTCTACAATTCGCACCCTCCTTGAATGAACCTGGCTCACACGCTCTTTTAAGCGCAAAAATCCAGCACCGGGCGCAACCGCACCAACGATGCAAACCGTAGAACGGTTAAGGGCATGCCAGCCCCTAACCGCCTCGGCACCTGGGCATATGGCCATGTGACCTCGCGCTTGGATAAAAGGTGGTTTAACCATTTGAAAACCATGTAAACCAACTCCCGCGCTCCAACTCGGGGTCATATGTAATATATATAAAAGAACCGTGGGCCATATCAAAATCTGTGCGCAAATGTTATAACCGCGCCACATTTTAATATAGGGTTACAAACTTTGTTTTATTGTCATATATATCCACGCCAAACATATTATAGCATGGTTATATGGTGTGGAATGAAACCACTGGTCGGGGCTAGGCCCCGTCCCAACCCCCTTTCCGTTTAACACAACACTCAAACTTAAATAGAATTGCGTTGACATATATGACAAGGAACAATGGTCAGAATGTTGGTTAGCGGAGGTTCATTGGAACGTTTCTCAGTGGGGGAGGTCCGGGGGTTGAACCCCACGGACTCCCCATACCATTTTACATATAACCATATCAACCAGCCAACGAGTGACACGTGGCGCCAATAGATTGGGCCACGTGTCCTCACATCATTGGCCACCAATGACACATGTCATCTCCCCATTCAACAACCAACAACCAATGAATGCGTGCCATGTCATCCACCTAACACATCATCATACAGATGGTACGACCCTGCCACATCATTGTACGGACTGTACGGACAGGTACAGTCAACATCAAAAATTTTCCCTGTTTGGCTTGACGAACAGATCGCAATATCTTCTCCATACGGACTCCGTTTGAGAAAGTAAATATACCGCCGGAATTAGGAAAACGAGATAGACACAATGGCACTATTTTTGTCACATTCCGAGCATTTGAAAATTGAGAAAAATTTGATCCCCTGATCACACCTCCCCATTGGGAAGCTTTTGGACCACCAAAAGACTAACTCAGTCTATGTGAAGATGAGGGTAAAGTTCCCTCACCCTTCCAACCTCAATCCACTTGGCCTTGCTTGGATTCATCCCTTTAAGACCAATTCGCAAATACTCCACATTTCCTCACTTCGAAGTTCGCATTCTCCTGTCAAGGATGGTGTGTTCCTGTAGCTCTGTTAGATACTCTGGAGAAAAATCATCAATGGAAGGAATCTAGACATGCTCTCCTTGATCGTCAATCAATGGAGGCTCATACAACTTCAAATTCTCAACATTAACAACTGCATATATCTACATATATGGAGGCAAATCTAAACGAAAATCATTGTTACCAATCTTTTCAACAATCTTGAAGGGACCATATCGACTTGGTTTCAACTTTTTACCTTCTCCTTTAAGCCTCTCCTTGCTGATGTAAAGCCACACTTCATCACCAACTTCTAAACGGTGATCAACACGATGCTTGTCATGTCTCGTTTTGTACTTGGCCTGACTCTTTTCCAACTGCTCTTGCACCACCTGATGTATTGAATCAATTTGTTCAATGAACTTCTCTCCCCGATCAATATCATATTGCCCATCAACAACAATCTATTTCCCAAAGATGAAATCTAAAGGTGACTTGGGAAAATAGCCAAAACATGCCTCAAATGGTGACGTTTGAGTCGAAGAGTGCTTAGCTCGATTGTACGCATGTTGAACGTAGTGTAAATGTTCATCCCAAAGCTTAGGATGCTTTCTGCAATAAGCACGAAGAATATGTACCACTGTATGATTCACCACCTCTGTCTAACCATTTGTCTGTGGATGAAAAGATGTGCTCTTCTTAAGCTTGGTGTCCATGAGTGCCCACAAACTTGACCAAAAACTTCCAACAAATCAAGAATCCCGACCAGAAATAATGGACTTGGGCAAACCAAAATGCACCCAAACATTTTGAAAGAACAACTGTGTCATTTGTTCTTTTGTTACCTGCTTAGTACATGGCATCAAAATACACATCTTACTAAAATGATCAACAACGACATAAAGATAATCATGACCTCTTCTCGACATAGGTAAACCACCAACAAAATCCATGGAAATACTTTCCCAAGGTCGAGAAGGAACTGGAAGTGGAGTGTACAAACCCAACT
>JZKD02S2017911.1:0-10594 GCA_000966675.3 Picea glauca | reverse complement strand
CATCATCTTGAATCTTTTGTATTCTAGAATAGACTTCAATTTGATGTATCCAATTATCTAACTTTTCAGCGTTAACTTCTCCATTATAAAGTGGCAACTCAAATTTTATATCAATCTTTAATGAAGGAATTTGCAAAGGAGATTTACCATGCCCATTCGGAAGATGTTTCGAACTGGTAGAAGAAGAAGAAGAAGAAGATGATGATGATGGAGGAGAGGGTGGTGGAGAAGCATCATTCCCTCCATCTTTGTTTGGAGTCTTGTCACCACCGCCTCCCTTATGCATTGAAGGGTTGGAGCCTTCACCTTGCGACATTATGTTCTATTCCATCATGACCTTCATCATATATCTCAATTGTATGATAGTCTGCCTGGAATCTTCCTCTTCAGCCGAAACACGTTCATGATCGTCTGCATGAGTCATGCTTGGTGACAGTCTCTCTGCAACTTGCGGTGAATGAAATTGCTTCCTCCTTGTCGGATAAGAACTTGTCTCCACAAGTTGACCTTATCCTCTTGTGAGTTTCAACCTTGTGAGCATCAGAAACAAAACTTGCAAACAATCAAGTCTTCAAAACTGGAGCTCTGATACCAACTTGATCTAAAAATGAAGAAGACTTGAAAAACTTGAAAAAATTATTGCAAGTGAATGTTATGTGTTTAAGGCAAAATGATCAGTTTGCAACACATAAAATAAAGGATTACTTATGCAAATTATACATAGACAACAACATAAACATTGAACATAAACACATATGCACAACAATTGATAAAGGATTTCACCCCTCTTATGGGCTACATCTCCTAGTCCAGCTTCCAATGGATCATTATTATTAATTTCTCATAAAGTGCTCAAAAATATGTCTTACAATGATCAAACTGACAAACCGACTGCTCCAATGGCTTCCCAGCATCCCAAAACCCCTGTCTAGGCTCTTTCGGCACCTCAATCGGTCGAAAAATGAAGAAGTTAGGCCTCCTGGAAGTCTCCCTCTTCAAGCTTGTTGTCTCTGGTTCTACAATTCACACCCTCCTTGAATGAACCTAGCTCACACACTCTTTTAAGTGCAAAAACCCAGCACCGGGTGCAACTGCGCCAACGGTGCAAACCGTAGAACGGTTAAGGGCACGCCAGCCCCTAACCGCCTCGACACCTAGGCATATGGCCATGTGACCTCACGCTTGGATAAAAGGTGGTTTAACCGTTTGAAAACCGTGTAAATCGACTCTTGCACTCCAACTCGGGCTCATATGTAATATATATAAAAGAACCGTGGGCCATATCAAAATCCGTGCGCAAATGTTATAACTGCGCCACATTTTAATATAGGGTTACAAACTTTGTTTTATTGTTATATATATCCGCGCCAAACATATTATAACATGGTTATATGGTGTGGAATGAAACCACGGGTCGGGGCTAGGCCTCGACCCGCCCCCCTTTTCGTTTAACACAACACTCAAACTTAAATAGAATTGCATTGACATATATGACAAGGAACAATGATCAGAATGTTGGTTAGCAGAGGTTCGTTGGAATGTTGCTCAATGGGGGAGGTCCGGGGGTCGAACCCCACAGACTCCCCATACCATTTTACATATAACCATATCAACCAGCCAACGAGTGACACGTGGCACCAATAGATTGGGCCACATGTCCTCACATCATTGGCCACCAATGACACGTGTCATCTCCCCATTCGACAACCAACAACCAATGAATGTGTGCCATGTCATCCACCTGACACATCATCGTATGGATGGTACGGCCCTGACATGTCATTGTACGGACTGTACGGATAGGTACAGTCAACATCAAAATTTTTGCCTGTTTGGCTTGACGAACAGATCGCGATATCTTCTCCATACGGACTCCATTTGAGAAAGTAAATATACCGCCGGAATCAGGAAGACGAGACAGACACAATGGAACTGTTTTCGTCGCATTCCGAGCACTTTGAAAATTGAGCAAAATTTGATCCCCTGATCAGTTAAGAAGTGTCACCTGTGTCATATCCTCTCTTGGAAGATGGGGGAACACATTGCTCCTATGTTTATGGTTATTTTTGTTGGCCCCTTAACAAATTGGGGAATTGATTTCACTACATGCCACCCAATTTCTCCTAGGTGGAATCGTTATATCATTATGGAAGTAGGCTAATTCACCAAGTGGGTCGAATCCATGCCAACATTTAGCAATGAAGGAGAAATGATGACACTCTTCGTTTTCAACCAAATCGTTGCTAGGGTCAGTATACCATAAGATATTTTCATAGACCATGGCAGTCAGTTTCAAAATAAGATGATGACTTAGTTAAATTCAAATCTAGGGTTCAAACAAGAACATTCGTCACCCTATTATCCACAAGCAAATAGTTAGGTGGAGGCTGTCAATAAATCTCTTAAGACCATTCTCCAATGGACAATCAATTCGGCCAAGTCGAATTGGAATTTGATGTTATATTCAACACTTTGGGCATATACAACTTCTATCAAGATTTCTACAGGATTCTCTCATTTCCAACTTGTTTACATGATGGAGACAATCTTGCCTATAGAGTGTCATATTCCTTCTCTCAAGTTGGCAGTGGAACTACTGCCCAACACAACTACGCTTGAAGAGAGTCTTTTCTATCTTGAGAAGCTCAATGAATAGCGTCAGGGTGCAGACTTGGCTAACATGCTCATAAACGTCACATCAAGTGTCAGTACGATCAGTCGGTTTGCCCTAGAGTTTTCTTCGAAGGTGATATTTTCTTGGTCTATGATCAAGATAAACATCCCTTGGGGGAAGGTAGGTTTAAAACCATGTGGCTCTGACCATTTATCATAAAGAAAGTTTTGGAAAATGATACTTATGAATTGTTTGACTTTGAAGGAAATATTTTTCTTGGGCCCAAAAATTGGCTTTATCTAAATAAGTATTATACTTAGGTTGGTCACCTGAGTGTGACTTCTTGTAAATAGTGTATATATTTATACATATATTTTAAATATATTTTTGTCTTGTGGATGTGAAGTTTATTGTCATTCTGCATTATGGTATAAGTCAAGAGAATTTGAGGTTTACGTTGGGTTCATAGACAGTGCTAGCAAACACACTCATAGCACTAGTACAAAATGAGAGATAAGTGACCAAAAAAATGACCAAAATCCACATATAAATGACCACTTTTGATTTGTCGATCACTGGTGGCTAATTTCTGGTCTCTTATCACACAACCAAAAATGTGGTCATATTTAATTTTGTCATTTATATCTTGTTTTGTGGTCATTAATTTGGTCATATATTTGGTCATTAATTGTCACAATTAATGACCAAACATATGACCAAATTTATGACCAAATTAATGACCAGATATATGACCAAATTAATGACCACAAGACAAGCTATAAATGACGAAACTAAATATGACCACATTTTTTGTCATGTGATAAGAGATTGCAAATTAGCCACCAAAACTTCCATTTGGTCATTTATATGCGAATTTTGGTCGGTTTTTTGGTCACTTATCTCTCACTGGTTGTTCGGAGCATAAACAAGGACCAACCTACTGAGGAATTTCAAAAATTTTATACAATATTTCATTCTTCTACTCAAGTTTCAAACTAAATTTGTATTTGACTCTTATTGCAATTTGCATCATATTGGTGGAAGATGTTTGGCAACAAATGCTCTAAATTAGAAATGTTTGCAATTCAAATATTGAGCCAGAAACCTAAGGCTTTTTTGGGTGTGAGTGCAACTTGAGAGTATTTGAGCACATCCAAGTAAGAAAAATAAACCATTTGGGACACCAGTTGGATGGACTTGGAGCCACTTACAATAAAAGATATTCCGAGAACTAGTGTTACATGTGGAGAATTCAATTGAGACACTCATGATACCAATGTAAAGGGCAATGAGGATACCAATCGAGGGGATACTATTCTCAATATGTAATGATTTGTTTGTATTTATAGTATGTATCATGATCTTTATGGGGCCCTAAAATCCATTTAGAGCTTTGATGTTTATTGCACCGAGAGACATGAGGTGCAGTTTACAACCCTGTATTGAAGATATTTTAACATCCATTTCATGTCCATAACACTGACATTGGCATATGTCCACCCAATATAAAATATTATACAAAAGTAAAAATATGAATGTGGGATAAACAATACTCATTCACAAAAAAAAATTATACATAAGAAAAGCACTATAAAAACTAAAACATATTAACAATTGGAAGAAGAGGAATCTAAGGAAATTTCATTTGGCACCAATCCTAATTGTTTTATTAACAACCCAATCAAGTGTCAGCTACATGATACTTGACATTAATACATATATAGAATGAGAGAGAGCACCAGAGTAGATCCATCTAAATTATGGATCTTTTCAGCACCAAGAAATTTGCATCTCAATTTTTTTTGTTGTATCCCTCTTAGTGTTTAATAAATCCAGAGTTAAGGTGGATTTTCACTGGTGTATTTTCATTCAAAACTCCAATTATATGTATTGCAGATCTTATGTCTTGATGGATTTTTTCTATATTCAACCTTAAATAATATATACATGGACACACATTCAATATTTTTTTTCTAATGATTTGGATTTTTGGATTTACATTGATGTAATGTACATGATATATCTTTTAATTCAAATTTAAATATTTTGTGTATTTTTAGTGACCACTTTTGCAATGTGGTTTTCCAATCTGGTTCATGAATTTAAATTGAAAAGAATGTAGTTAATGTTAGTTGCATATGTGCTATAACACCAGCCGGGGTGGGGAATCGACTATTGGGAAAAAAAAACAAGTTGGCAGGTGTTGCAAGAAGAAGCTTTTCCACCCAGGTTATACGGTTTGGAGAGACAATAATAGTGTTAGTTATAAGGTGTGTCTGCATATGAAATTCATAACTCACTATCACATAATGCAAGGTAATGACAGTAAACATAATGCAAGGTAATGACAGTAAATGTATTCATCGCCATGTTCATACGTATTACGTGGTGGTGATTGTTAGCACTGATATTTACATCATCGAAATTTTAGTTAAAATAGCATATGTCGCAAGAGCGCTATGGAATCATGCCCTTTTGTAGTGTTATGAAACTTTTGTAGTGCTAGTGAAATAAATCATTTCGTAGCACTCACTTTGTAGCTCCCGCGAGAATTTAACTGATGGAGATATACTTGAAACCTTATCTACATCGCCCCACCTGCCAACATTTGCATACATGTTTGGAAGTAACACATATGGCCTAGAAGTATGTGGATCCATCTCAAAAATGTTCTCTGTAGAACAATTTCCTAGCTTGACACTACCATGAATTCTGCATACACCCCGCATTTCTCCCCACATGATGGAATCCGGTTTAAATGTCTTGTTGTTGATAAAGTGCTTTGCTTCCTCTAGGTACGCTGCATAGTTTCATGCAGAAATAAAACCAATTTTGTAATATCCAATGTGCATGACCTTGTACAGGAGGAATTATTTCCATGTATGGATCAGTAACAGATATTTCATCGTGAATAATTTCTTTAATAGAAGTAACAAATGTTTTTGACATGGCACCCAAGTACCTATTTGATTGAGACTGGATCCCCAAAATTTCTTTCACCAGTTCTTCTCATTCTAAGAGCAACCTCCGATCAACAACTAACTGAGAACAAAGTTTCTTCTCAGCAGAGAGTTGAACCAGTTGAGATACCATGCTAGTATATTTTACTTCAATTATTTTCTGCAATTGTTCATCTAATTTATCTAATTCATCAAACATAGGACCCACTGTCTATGAATAAGAAGGCCCAATTGCACTGGCATATTTATTCATATGACTTGAATCACCCCTATATATTGGATTCCTTGTGCACGTATCCACACTTGTGATATTAGCCACAGTTTATTTAAGCTCCAATTGTCAGTAAATATGGAGCAATTGCATTATCTGCTCTCCCTCGTAACATTTTCTTTCTTGGAGATATTTCATTATCCTGTAAGGAATCGCTGCTGAAACTAGATTGATACTGATCAAAATCATGATCCCCATAAGTTAATTTTGAAATCTTTCCTAAAGGCTTCATGGGAAACTCAGCAGCAACCCCCAAGTAAGAATTTGTTTCTTCAACTTTGTTTAGTACAAATGGCGCCTTCTCTGCACTGTAGGTTATGGTTTCTTGCGGAGCTAAACTTGAACTCATCATTGATGTAGGGAAAGAAATGTGACTGGAAAAATATTTCTCAGCCTCCAAATCAGTAATTTCAGGTTCATTGAGGGATTCTTCCGGGGTTCCCTCCTCATTAAATAGAGGACCCACTGAATTTGAATACAAAGGATCACCCCCACGAGTAAATTCAATTGCAATCCTTGAATCTGCCACTAATACAGACATACTCATGAATGTATCCTTACCTAAGATATCACTCATAGGTTCTAAAGTGCCAGTTTTATGCAAGGATGGAATTGCCATATGATTCACTTTCTGACTTGATGTCTATTTTATTGTGAATAGTTTGCATGTCTTTAAGGACTCACTAATCAAACTGGATGGACAGACTACAGAACCGTGTTTTGGCAATGGAAAATGTAAGATCTCTCCTAAATCCTTTCTCACCAGCTCAGTAGTATCCCCTGAGAAAACATTTATATCATCAACTTTAGCTACTATATATGAAGCCTTTCGTGCATTGTAGCTTAGGTTTTTGAGTGTCTTCTGTGGTGATAAACTTGAAGTATCCATTGAGGTAGGTGATGAAATGTGATCAGACAAATATTTCTCTGCCTTACCATTAAAATGACCAAGTTCACTGAGGGATACCTCTCGGACTCCCTCCCCCGTTAGATTCGGCATGTGCCTTGGGGATCAGATGTAGGGGTAGCAGTTGATGGTGCATGTTGTTGAAACTACTGTTTTTTCAATTTCTCAGCTCAGATTTAGTTAGCTTTCTCATAATTTTGTTTTCTAAAAGACCTACTGACTTTACACATTCACTATTCTGCTTTTCCCAAAAAGAATTATTTTGTTCCAAACCATAGGTATAAACAAAAGAACTTGAAATAATCTTTTCATCAGGAATGATTGTTTTTGGGGTAGGCATGTTCATTGGAAAATTCTTAACTGCAGCATCAATTTTTTTTTTGTAGCTGAAAATTCAGTCACTGGAGTAGTGGCTTGTAAACCAGAAATGTCTCTGCAGCCAGCCACGGAAACAAATAAAGGAGTTGAACCATAAATTCGGTCAGTGGTATATGATCTTAAACAAGAAGATTTCATTCGCTGAACCTCCACTGGACTAAGGCTATTTTCTTCATCCTTAGCAAAAGGTTTTGATAAATTCAATGTTACACCAGACTACATTATAGTTGAAATTTTTTGACATGACGATGTATGTACAGGATCAGACCTCACAAAAGAGGAAAATAATGATGATACACCCGCCACTAAAACTGGCGTATTTGGTCATTGATGTAAATTAGTTGAATGTCCATGTGATAGTGTTGATATTGTTGAGTTGGAATTCAGTTTGTGAGGACTGTTGAAAGTCACAGGCAGACCTGATTATGGAGGTTTATAAGTTGAAGATCTTCCTGACAAATTATTAGTGACATAAGTTAGTTTAACAGTCCCAATATCTATGTGTGAATCGGACTAAATTTCAACTCTTCATGAATCTCTCAATGAGTGATCTTCACAGTCGTGCTAACATGTTGAGGAATATATTAATTAGATGGTCGTGACATATATGTTGGAATATGTGTTCCCATTGAAACACAAAAGGGAATAGGAGAAAAAATTTGTGATTGTATACGAGAGATCATATAATTCACTTGTTGAGGCATAACATGTGAAGGAGCCATGCATATAGTTGTTGAGGCATAACATGTGAAGGAGCCATGCATATAGGCTATGGAAAAGTTAACCCTTCTAATTGGTGCACCATCCCTTGCTGCAATTGAAAGGCATCTGGTTGTAGACTCTGCATACCAAATACTTGTTGTTGGACTTGACATTGCACTGCACGTGCCATCAAATATGGAGTTCCCTTCACTGACTTGGCCCCTGTAATAATGACCTATGCAATAAACAAATATTGACAAACTATGTAGCCATTTCATTTACACTAGCTTTTTAGGAGTTTATTCCATTCCTCTTAGATTTAAAACAAAATGTTGCAGTGAATATCATATTTATAAATAGTCCAAGCTCATCAAATCCCATACCTAAACAGACATTCCATTTTGTCATGCGTTGACCTTATAGAAGATCCAACAAGACTTTCTAGGGAATCCAAATAGATCTGTAAAAGAATCTGTTGCACATGATTCTACTATCTAGTATGCACTCTTAATAAAAAAATATTGTACATTAAGCATTAAGTGTTCTCAACAACTTTCTTGGATGCACCAAAGTCTGCTAACTTGATGCACCCTTTGTTATCGACAAGAATGTTTTCACCCTTAATGTCACGATGCTTGATGTCATTATTATGAATATATTCCATAATTTGCAAGAGTTGTTTTGTGGACCATCTCCGTAAAGGAGCCAAATTTTCCAAGAAGAAAAGCAATAGACCCTCCAGGAACAAACTCCAAAAGAATATTTGAAGTGTAATCCTCTGTAGTTGTGCTTTAGATAACGCTGCCAGGACATCCCATTAATTCAAATAAATCCACATAATATACATAGAGTAGTATTAGTTTTCGACACAAATTCAACCTGTCTTTAAGAACATTCCAAATTGTGCATTCTCGCAAGGGAGCGTGAATGAATGGGGAATGGTGCGTGCGAAAAGATTGTGCACTATCCGTATTTTGAGTACTTCTTTAGAAATCATTTTATAAAGGAACAAACATCCCTAGAAAATTCCCACTCTTAACCTTAATAGATTTCCTCCCGTAAACTCAAAACGAGAAGCCAACTGCACTAGTCTTGGGTGAAACAGTTCAAACCGTCTTTTTCTCTCTCTGTATTTATCAAATAAAATGGCAATTGTAAATTTGCAATAGGGTTTTGTACCACTATATTTGGATGTGATAGATTGGGAAGAAGCTTGAACTCTTCTTCCATCTCTTGAATTTGGGCCTGGGTTTTATCTTTGGATGCACTATTGCCAACAATAAAAACCTACGTTACCTTAACCATTAAACCCTCGAATCTAGATGAAAATTCTGACGTTAATCATATAAACCCTCTAGTTGTTTACACATGTGAACACGACCATTTTCTCCACACCCAAGGAGTTCGCCCTTCCTCCACCTAATCGCTTCAGGGCATCTTCTTATCTTAGGCGTTTTACATTCACACTACATATGGGGTTTTGTTGGTTTTTCATTATGTACTCTTTTCTCTTGGTTTTGAGGATTCCTTGTGGGATATTCTAATTGATCATCATAGATTGACCCTTGTTCATAAGTAAGAAGCTTCCCAAAAAAGTTTTTCATTATTTACTCTTTTCTCTTGGTCTTGAGGATTCCTTGTGGGATATTCTAATTGATCATCAAAGATTGACCCTTGTTCATAACTAAGAAACTTTCCAAAAAAAGTCCTGTAAAAATATCGATTTCTCTGGTACAACAAAAGGTAATCCAACATACAGAGTCTACTGTGTAGTTTCACCTAAGATAGCTTTATGGGTGGCTGCAATACCCAGGTGTTTGCAACTTGAGATGGAACAATATCTGTGGTTGTGCGTCGTAAACTTCATTCATTCAATCATGTATCTAGCTACGACACTCATTTGATGCATGCATGTGGAATACCGGATCTACTTTGTTGCTTCATTTATCTAACATTTCTCAATTAATTCAGACACCAAGATGCATTCATTCATTTACATAACACAATATTTACCGTGGTTCACCCCTTCCAGGGCTATGTCCATAAAGATTTGGCTCTTGAGCTTTATTATAGGTTAGAAATATATCACGCCGCGCGTGGTTACAATCTTAGCTCTTCCTCTCTTCCACAGGCTCCTCGATCCCTGTGAGGCTGACTAGATCACACCAGGCTCCTTAGTGCTGGATCAGACGCATCTAATTACAAATTGCCCACAGATAAAAAAGGAAAGAACCCCAAACAGTTTATATTTCAGCAATTAAAACAGAGTACATCCATTACAAAAACAGAGTATCAGCAGCAGCTTTAGAAAACAGAGTATGCAACATTCATTCATTACAGAAAAAACAGAGCACTCAGCAGCTGCGTGCATTTACAAAACAGAGTATTTTTCTAGAGACGGGGGAAGCTTCATGAATACACTAACTGGCAGAAGAATCGAGATACATAGAAGACTGTAGAAGAAGGAGAGAAGAATTAAATGCGGGAGCTGTGAGAGTTGTTGAGAAATTTATGGCAGGGGAGATTAATAAGTCTGGAGATCCACGTCACCAACACTCCCCCTTAATCTTCACTGCCATGTATGTCTGCAATACCAATCTCCTCCCGGAGATGCTCAAAAACATTCTTTGCAAGCGGCTTTGTGAATATGTCTGCTAGTTGTTCTTTGGACCTGCAAAACTCAAGATATATGTCACCATTGTTTACCAATTCTCGAATGAAATGGTATCGTGTATCAATATGCTTGCTCCGTTTATGAAAGA
>JZKD02S2017900.1:17276-27415 GCA_000966675.3 Picea glauca | reverse complement strand
CTAACTTCCATGCTCTGTAGGAGAACACCTCATGTGATTCCTGCACACCCAAAAATGAGCTCGGGAGAGGGGGGGAAACCCCCCTCGTACATCGATATCGCCGCCAACGATAGAAACTGAATCAGTGCTAAGCGCCCCGCCTTTGAACCACCGACGCACCTGTGGGATCAATTTTTTACCCAAGAACAAGGACTCAGAAAAAAATGGAGCTAGAACCCAATACATCTCATCCACAAGCTTCCAAGGGATGGCTACCAGGCAAGTGCATACCACAAATGGACAAACCCCCACACTATCACATCAAATCAACACAGGTAGGGGAACACACCCAGTTTATGATGGATCACACATTGATCAGAAAATTCTTGGGCCTGGGGTTGACTGAACGAGATCTCACATGCTGGATCAAGGATTGGTGGAACCCCAAAGGCGATTATGAAGTCCAACTTAGCTCCAAGGGTTTCTTCACAATTATCCTGTACAACCTCGAAGACAAGGACATAATGTTCGACAATGGACCATACTTCTATAATTCAGCAGGATTGTTTCTCAGATTTTGGACAGACAGATTCAGCCTGGAGAAGGAGGACTTTACAAGAGCACCAATCTGGATCCATTTGTACTCTTTTCCCTAGGAATTCTGGCTGGAAGAAATACTCATGGGCATCGGAAACACTATGTGACGATACGTCAAAGCTTCAGAAGCCACAAATATGAGGAAGTACACCTCATACGCTCGTATGTGCATCTATATGGACATATCAAAAGCCTTGCCAGGATCTATTACGCTTGAATACCAAGACAACGACTGGAACCAGACCATCGACTACAAACACATACCCTTTCGGTGCGGGAAGTGCCACGAGCACGACCACCTATTCAGAGACTACCCTCTGAATGCTACAGCCACCAAGCTCAACGAAAGCAATCAAAATGACGACTTTGCCAATGTCACAGGAAGACGAAAGAACCCATCAAGAAAACAGAATCAAAGCTCGACCCCAAAGATCCCTACTAAAAACTCCTATGACACTTTGAATCAACTGCCAGAAGAGGAGGAAATACATAACCCCCATCAAGCAACAATGAAAGCAAAGGGAAAAATCCCTGAAGTGCCAAATACAACCCACTCAAAAGAATCAACCCATGTAACACAAACAGGCACAGACGGAGACACCAACATGCTTATGGATGAAACAGATCTGGCGGATATAGACCTGGAAAAACTGGAGGAAGCCCTCAATCAAAAAGACCTGTAACATATCTAGGTAGATCAACTCTGTAAAGATCACAAAGTGTTTACCAACTCCACAGTGGGATCTACAGCTCGACTGGGTATTTCGGCAGATCCAAGATCCAAGCCCAAAAGAACAACCAAGGAAAATAAGAGAAGAGGACGCAAACCAACCCATCAACTTATTAAAGAGGCAGGGCACCTGATGATCAATTCAGGCCAGATACAGAGGTTATCGGAGGGATACCTCCACCCCCCTCCACCTTCCTCATGATGAAGACAATAACTTGGAATATCAGAGGCCTCAATGGTAGATCCAAGCAGAGGATCCTCCGAGAATGTATTAAAACTGAGAACCCGGATATCCTTCTTCTCCAGGAAACTAAATGTGCAGGGAAGGAGGCTGAAAACATCTTTCCACGCAGGTGGAGAGGTGGTGATTTCCTTTACCAAGATTCAGTGGGTGCATTCGGAGGACTAGCCATTCTTTGGAATCCACACACAATCTCTCTGCATCATCCCTTCTCTACAATAGGTACTCTAACGGCTCACTTCACAGTCATCGGATCCACCAAGGAAGGAGCCATCACGAATGTCTACAGTCCGCAGTCCGCCCAAGATAAGGAGAGCTTCATGCAAACCCTTCAGCATGTCAAAACTCTTTTACACACGCCACACTGGATCGTTGGTGGCGATTTCAATATGTTCCTAATGCTAGAGGAGAAAACAGGAGGAACAAAATGGTTGGAGCAGGATACTGGTAAGTTCAAAACCCTAATAGAGCAATTAAATATGGTTGACATGGAAACCCAAAATGGAATATTTACCTGGTCCAATAGAAGAACAGGACACCAGCATGTAGCATGCAGATTAGATCGCTTTCTCGTGGCTGAAGCCCTCCTCGAAAGTGACCAGGCCATGGAAGAAAATATAATGCCAAAAACAGGGTCGGACCACTGGCGTATCGCCTTCTATCTCGACCCGAGTATCACCCCCAGGCCCAAACCCTTCCGCTTTGAAAAGTTCTGGCTCACCCACCCAAACTTCCACTAGCTAGCTCACACCTGGTGGGTCCAGGAGGAAATAGATCATGGCACTCATATGTATAAATTCCAGCAGCACCTCAAGAACTTCAAGCAATATTTGAAAAGCTGGAATAAAGCCACTTTTGGAGACATACTCCTAAGGAAGAAGGAGATCGAGAGCCAAGTTGAAGAACTTCAATGAACCTTCATCTCAGGAAGCAGAACTCCAAACCTAGTGAAGGAAGATGAGCAACCACTAGCAGAAGTGGAGGTCTACAGAGAACAAGAAGAAATCCTATGGAGGCAAAAATCCAGGGTTCAATGGCTTAAAGAAGGGGAGAGCAACACAAAATTCTTTCACAGAGCGATGACACACCAAAGATACATCAATCGCATTACCCGATTGAAGAACAATCAAGGTATCCCTATAAGAGATCATGACCTAATAGCGGAGGAAATCAACTCCTTCCATAAAGATCTCCTCACATAGACAAATATGAATAGGGAAGAAGCAATCCAGAAAATCACCAAGCACATACCCCCGTTGATCACCCCTGAGCAGAACAAAGCATTGATAAGGCCAATCACTCAAGCTGAAGTGGACACGACAGTAAAGGAAATGCCCCCAGGAAGAGCACCAAGACCAGATGGCTTCACTATGGATTTTTTCCATCATTGTTGGGACATGATCAAGGAGGATGTATGGTTGGCGGTCGAAGAATCAAGAACCTCTGGTCAAGTTCTCTCTGCTCTCAATGAAACGTTCATCACTCGTATCCCTAAGGAGGAGCGTGCCACACACCCAAAACAGTTTAGACCAATCTCCCTATGTAACGTCATATACAAAATAATCACAAAGGTCATTGCCACTCGCCTCAAGCCGCTCCTACCGTTCATTATTTCCAATGAACAAGCTGGTTATGTAGAAGGATGACAAATCATGGACAGTGTCATTCTGGCCAATGAGGTGATCCACTCCTTGAATGTGAGCAAAACACTAGGTATGCTTATCAAACTTGATCTCTCAAAAGATTTCGATAGATTAAGCTGGCAATACTTGCGTTCTGTGTTGGATTCCTTTGGCTTCAATAAACTCTAGGTCAACTGGATTCTCAAGCTCACCTCCTCTGCTTTCTTTTCCATTCTCATCAACGGAACACCCTCCCATCCCTTCCATTCCACCAGGGGAATCAGACAAGGTGATCCTCTCTCCCCTTTCCTCTTCGTACTTATGGCAGAGGGTTTAGGTCGCTACCTCAAAGTAGCAGTTCTTGAGAGTTCCCTTAAAGGGCTACCCCTTCATAACCTCCATCCGGCGCCCTCGCATAGCCAGTTTGTCGACGACACCCCTCTCATGAATACCCCCATGGTCAGAGAGGCCACCAAGCTCAACTCAATTCTCTCTAATTTCACGGAAGCCTCGGGCATGCTTCTAAACTTGGACAAATCCAAACTCTATTTCTTCAACACACCAGTCTCGGTTCATAATCACCTTTCAAGACTTCTAGGCATTTCCAAAAGTTCCCTCCCATCCATCTACCTAGGCATTCCCCTAACTGGAGAGCCAACGCGATCCATTTCATGGGACAACTTGCTCCTGTCTATGGCCAATAGGTTGAATAACTAGACCTTTAGACCTTTGAATATTGCTTCCAGACTGGTCCTACTCAAGTCAGTTCTACAAGCTCTGCCAACCTACCTCTTCACTGCTCTAGCAGAGCCCATATCGGTTATTAAAGATATCAGGAGCCTCCAAAGGAATTTCCTGTGGCAGGGTGACCAAAATAATAAAAAGTGGGCTTTAGTTGGATGGGAAAAAATTTGCAAACCCAAAAAGTTCGGAGGGCTGGGAATTCGGGATACAGGAAAGCTTAACCAGGTCATGGGAGCCAAGATGTGGTGGAGGTGGTTGCAGCATCCGAAAGAACTCTGGGCAAAAATTTGGAAGAAAAAGTATGCCCCGAACACACAGCCTGACCAATTAATTAGATTCAATGAACAGATACAAGGATCCAATATATGGAACACCGCTTGCCAAAATCGCCCCCTGATCTAGAAGCATGCTCTTTGGGAAGTGAGAAATGGCGAAAGCACACTCTTATAGCAGGACTCTTGGCAACGACTACCCCCTCTCAGCGACCTAGAAAGCCTCAACTCTCTTAAACAATGACTACAGCCGAATATCTTCAGAAAAGTTAAAGAATTTTGGATTCCAACTCACAATAAGCCAACATTGGAGACAGTGGAAAACAAGGCGAACAAAATTACAGATCATGGATGATATCGACCTTCTACCTTGGCAGAATTGCGCACTACACCGGAAAATTCCTATCAAAGAGGGACCGAACATACTTCGATGGGGCCACTCTACAACATGAATCTTCTTGGTCAGTGAAGCATACTACCTACAGGGAAACTACCACAACCAAATCCCCGAAACAATCTGGAGCAAAGTTTGGCAATCAGTTCTCTGGCCCAAGGTCTCCATTTTTCTTTGGCTCATAGCTCAAAACTGTATCCTCACCTGGGATAATCTTTTAAAGAAAGGCTTTATAGGTCCCTCCAGATGTACCCTCTGTTAACAAAGTGAGGAAACCATGGAAAATATCCTCAACAACTGCCACTACAGTCAACAGATCTGGGATTGGGGAGCCCAAGCCATGAGACGCTCCAAGCGAAATCAAGGTAGCATCAGAGACACCCTCGCTAATTGGGAGACAATCTCCTTCCAAAATCCAATTCTCCAACGCATCTGGCAGCTGCTTCCGGGCTTCACCTTATGGGCAGTTTGGAAAGAGAGAAATAAGAGAATATTCCACTCAAAAGCCGCCCCCACCACCATTACATGGGAGAGGGTTAAGAAGCTAATCCGTGAAACAGTCCATAGAAAATCTTGTCTCCACGAAGACCTGCAATGTGAGCCCGAGGAGGATAGCATTCTTAAAGGCTGGGACATGCAAATTCGTGTGCAAAATCAGGTGAAGACTAAAGACAAATGAGCTAACAGCCCCACGTTATGGACCCCACCCCCCTCAGGCTTCCTAAATCTTAACTTCGATGGGGCCTCTAGGGGTAACCCTGGACCAGCTGGTTTCGGCACTGTCCTTCGGAACCATACTGGTAAGATCATTCACCTGATGGCTGGATTTTTGGGGGAAAATACAAACAATGTGGCGGAGCTCATAAGCCTTTTCAGAGGCTTCCAAGATGTTGTTCAACACCATTATCATTAGATCATCATTGAGGGAGATTCCCAAATCATAATCCAACTCATCTCCAAAAACCTACATGGTGAACTCCCTAGGCAGATCTCCCCCAGCTGAAGACTCTCAGGACTTCTGGAGGATTTTGGAGATCTCATCCACCCCAATCTCACTTTAATCCCTTCTCATGTGAAACAAGAAGCAAAAAAAGTTGCGGATCACTTGGAAAATACTGAGATTGATACTAAGTCAGAACTCATATATTGGCAAGCCCATCTTTCTGAGGATATAGACCTCTCACGACGTTGCAGAGACCTTGCAAACAGAGACTCCTCTGCCCCGGATGGGGTGACACGCAACAATGACTCGCCACCTGGCTCTGCATTGAGCCATAGCATAAATGTTGATGGCCGCCATCCATCCTCTCCGCATTTACGATGGTAGATGGCCATTACAGCCGCTATACGGAGGAGGGACTCCTCCCTCGCGCGAAATCTCTCGCTCATACCACACTCAGCATGACAGGGTTTATGGATAGCCCGACCAATCTGTCATTTGGTAATTTGAAACCTCGAGCCCCTGGACAGAGCTGGTTCGCTCTCGTTTTGGACCTCCTCATTGGTTGGGAGCTCTGGTTCCTTATCGTCTTGGCTCACTTTCGTTTCGTTGCATTCTCTCTGTATTGTCATCCACCACTCAACAAAAATGGCCAGGAAGAGAGGTAGGCCTCGCCGTGGCTCGGCCCGGTACACCCACAAAGAGAAAAGGCAAAGGAGGAAGAACCTGGAGCGCGCTCTGTCGATGGTGACCTCCATTCTCCGGAAGAGGGCTCACGCTGACCAATTGGCTCTGCATGCAATTATTGTTGAGACTGGGACAGAGCATAGCAGTCATACCATGGCAATTGAGCCTGGAAGCAGTCTGGAGGGTGGCGCCGCGAACGATTTTCCAACCTGCTATGTTGAATAAACGTCGGTCGTGGAGGAATTCGTGACCACCTCGGAACCCCAAGCCATGGCACCGGACTTACAGGATGGTAGCGGTCCTAAAGACGAGACGACAGAAGATTTCCCTATGTGCATCATTGAGGAGATACCTTGGACGGGTGACTACAGTCCCACTAGCCATGCTGAGCAGGTAAAGATCGAGGTCGAGGCTTGGGACAAGGCTTGCGACGAAGGGAACATGGATGAGACCAGACCAGGGATGAAGGAGGAAGCGGCCGGTGTATAATTGACTGAGCTCGAGGCCAAAGCTGGGATGAACGTGGAAGTGGGAAATGAAATCTTCGACAACGCAGGTGTTCATGACTTGCATGGTCCTTTCCTTCGTGCAGAGCATATGGCTTTGGTGTTCGAACTCCGAGGCCACATGGCAGACCAAGAGCACAGAGCCCTTCTCATGGGACATCGTCTGGATTTTCTCCTTGACGCGTACTCCAATGCTCCAGCAAAGAGGAAATGTCCATTCTGTGCACAACCATTCACCATCCCAGCCAGGTCCACGTGGCAGACAGGCAAGGGCGACAGGTCACCGAGTATCTAGGTTCTCCTTTGCTAGTTTGTTTTGTGTTTAATCATGTTGTTGCTACATGTAAACTTGACCTATGGTCATCTGTCCTGGTTTCCTTCGGGAAGGACAGAGGGCAAAACAATTTTCCAAACTATGCTGGTTTCCGGTAAAACGACAACATTTTTGGTGGCTCAGAACTATATCTCTATATATTTTGTCAATGTTTCTCTGATAACTTAATATAGCAGGTTCTACCTTTTTTTACTTAAAAAAAAAAGAAAAAGATAAGAACAAATTCTCACGAGCTCCATAGTGAAACTAGGCATTGGTCAATTCCTAAAACGCCATGGGATGAAAGAGTGTGTCACCTTTGTGACACTAAGAAGGTTGAAGATGAAAAGCACTTTCTCTGAGATTGTCCAACCTATACCCATATAAGATCTCATTTTCAAAATACTGATCACACTACCAACCTTCCTAACCTCTTAACTCAACAAAAGTATGGTGATCTTGGAAAGCTTCTCTTAATGNTTTTCGAGCACATAAACAAAATTCTAAAGAATCACAAGTAATCAGTTACCCTCTTAAGGTCCGATAGACCAATTAGGTCTTAGTGGACGTTAATCATCATCATCATCCGTATGGAGGAGATGCCACTTTAGCATTAAACCCTGTGTATGGAAGAGATGAAGGAGATGTCACTATAGGGTTATGTTAGAGTAGCTAGGTGCTCTACAACCTAGTATGAAGGAGATGTTATCATATTTGTGTTAAGTTAGATTAGATAACATTACATTAAACATTTAGAAAAATTAAAATTAACTCAAATTAAAAAATATATAACAATAATAAAAATAAAGTTTACTAAATAAATAAATAAATAAAACAATTACACACCTTTACATATTATACATAATATATAAAATATTAAACCAGTTTAGATCTATCTTAAATTGATAATATTAAATCAACTTAAATCTATCCTTAATTGTATTTTAATAAAAAAATTTAACAAATATTAATAAATATATTTTAAATAAAATCTGGACCACTAAATCTTTAATAAAGAAAACAAAACAAGATTATTAAAATAACCACAAATTAAAAATAATGTTTTTAGTAAAGTTTTTAAAAATATATTAAAAAATCAAATTGTAAATATAAATTTGACTTTATAATCACGTATAAAGATCATTGAGAAAATTAAGTTATGATTTAAGATGTGCACATCGGTTACTTTAAATATTTTTATATTATAAATTTACATGAATGTCAAAATGAAAAACGATTATAAATTATAAATTTACATGAATGCCAAAATGAAAAACGATTATAAATTAAGTTGTAATTTAAGATATGCAAAATCGTTATTTTAAATCTCTAAATTTACATGGAAATCAAAATTAAAAACGATTGTATTCATTTTACAAATTTACAAGGATATCATTTTATAAGTTTACTACATCAATTTTAAAATTGCATAGGGTAAATTCGATTCATTGAAATTTAGTGGATCCTATCAAAATCGTAGAGTGTATTCATTTTAAAAGTAGTAGTTTACTTGATTAATGGTTGGATCTACGGATTTAAGTGGCTAAGGTTGTATGAGTGTTCCAATGTTTTTTCAGTAGGCTTTATGCATTCAGAAATGCAATTTAAACAACATAAAATGATATTTTATCCAAATTTACTTTGCTCCGGTCATAAAAACCCAAAAGATAGAACGTTTAGCCAACTCATTTTTAAAATGATCAATTAAAATTGATTATATCTTTTCAAAATGGTAAAGATTTTTGTCATTTTAGTGAATTGATAAATTACAATTCAAGCTTTAAATAAAGTTCTTTATAGTTGTTATTCAAAATAATGTTTTATGGCTATGGGTTAGGGCTACAATAGACCGATACCTTAAAAGACCATTTTCAGACTTAAATCAAGCACTTAATTGAGAATAACTACTTTGCAATAACTAACTTTCAAGGCAGAGAGAAGAGAACAAACCTGGACTCTGACATTTGATGTTGATCCCGTGTGAAGACTTTTGCTTCGACACTCTTCCACAACAATCCTTTGAAATCTCCTGCACACAAAGAGATGAGCAACAGATAAGTAATTATCTCATAACTAACTAAAACATGATCATTACAACTTTCATAATAGATTCAAATTATAAGATGTAAAATACATTAGAAACATGAACCAACATATGAAATTTGACCAGAACAAGAGATCTTTTATTGTGAACCACATAAAAAGTTGGTTACAGCATGTAACAGTTGTGGCATGATCCCAAAACTGGGCTCCAAGTTCCTCCATTCAAGGTCAGAGATGATCAACAACACCTCCAATACTTTGTGCTCAAACACGTTCAAGGAAGACAAAGGCTTTCTTCGTGACAAGATAGGGAGAACACAACTTTTGAAAACAAGGGTTTTCAGATGGAAGGGACAATCTTAGATGCAAGGGGAAAAGGGGATTTGCAAGACTATAATGAAAATTCCAGCATAAGGATGCATTTCCTCCACCCCAAGGCTCCAATTTATACCCATGTTTTACAATTGGAGTAGTTATGGACGGGCTATATGAGGCCAGGAACCTGAGGAACCCATCAACTCTGCTCGAAATGTTGGGAGTTATTATTTCTTTGAACCAAATTAACATGTACATGGGTTGCTAACTAGCAAGGGGCGTACTTACGCGAGATGCTTCAAGGAAAATCACATACATGTATTTTAAAGTATTTTAAAATACCAAAATGGGGGTTTTTTAAGTATTTTTGAGGAAAAGTGGGAAAAAGGTACTGTAAGCAGGGAAAGGGATGTAACTGACGCCAATGAGTCACCGTAAGAATATGTGGTGTCAAATGACGCTATAACGATAATCATAGGGATAAATAAAGTGAATGGAATTTATCATCTCCAAGTATAACTTTTTGGGGAAAGCTCTTTTCTGTGAGGCTAGAGAGAATGTCTTTCTAACCTGTCATGTTCTTAGAAGCGCCACTATCTATGAGCCAAGTGTCCTCTCCAGGTGATACTGATCCTGAGAATGCAGGGAATAAGAAATAATCTTCAATGTTTTCTTTAATCATCTTCGTGGGTGGCTCATCATCTTCAACTGCATGGGCATGGTGTCTTTTGCTATTTCTCTTCTTGTATTATTCTC
>JZKD02S2017889.1:6741-17008 GCA_000966675.3 Picea glauca | reverse complement strand
ATACCTTTGCCTTATTTGCTTGCCGCAAAGGCTCCTTGCTCCGCGCTGCTTTTGCTCCTGCTTACCGACCGCAATGAACTCACCAGTACCTCCCAGCCAAACGCTAGGGGTATTCTTCTTCCCCCTCAGCCCCCCAAGCCGCAAAGGGGCCACACACAATCAGAGAGTAACTAGCTTCTCAGCTCGCCTCCAAGGCTGAGCTACCACTCAAGTCTGCTGAGAATCCCCAACTCCTACGARAAATCAGTCCAGTCTCTCTAGTCTCCAGCATAACGATACCAATCTGAGCAAAAGTCCCCTTCTTTCCCCCTCTCCCCTTCTTTTCATTCAGTCTCAAACCCTAATTCTTTTTTTCTTAGGTTTTCCCCCCTTTTCCCTTTTGATTTTCTTATTTTTCTTTTTAATTTATTTTGTTTATATTATTTTATTTATTTATTTATTTTTTTAAACTCAAAGGGTATGTGCGCTCCTTATTAATTTCATTTTATTTTCACATGCTTAACTTTATTTGTTTACAATTTGTTTATAATATAAATATACATATATATATATATATATATTCATTTTTTCTATTTTATAAGTATGCATTCATCATTATAGTTTATCATTATCCCTCATTTAAATTTACCATTAGTAGATATATATATATATATATATATAGGATAAAGAGAGATTAGGGTGATGGCAAACATGTATAGGGGAAAAGTAAATGTATTACATAAAGCGAATAAAGAGGAATTATGGGGAGGGATGACAATTTAGTAATATGAACTGCCCAAGTAAAAGGACGACGGATACTGGAAGATCAAGGTGATGGAGGATAGTTTAACAAGTCGACAAGGATAATGAGAGGATAATGGTCTGAGTTTTTGTTTTCCTTTTTTTTTTGACTTTTCATTTGTTAAGGCCACACTAAATTCCCCCCCTGTTTCTAGAAGGTCTTAGGCTTAGGGTTTAGATTTTCAGCTAGGCAACGATTGGTTAAGGGAATTTCTTACTGTTTTATTTAGGTGCTGATGACTTACAGATAATTAGGCTGACTCCTTCAACCACCTATCTCGCGACATGCCCTTCAGGTCACACCATGTGCGCCAAGGGTGCCACTCGCCTCTGGAATTTCTTTTGGCGATGTGCCCTTCAGGATGCACCACGTGCTCCAAGGGTGCCACTCATCGACTGAGTTTTTTCTGTGCGACGTGCCCTTCAAGATGCACCACGTGCTCCAAGGGTGCCACTCGCCGAATGGAATGATTTGTAGACCTCTATAACCCCTGGAGTAAACACTCTGCCAGGTGAACTCGTAGGAGACTAAGGGCTCTAATGAATAAGGCCCCCACCTTATTGCGTGCCCCTTAGAATCATCATGAGAAACTGTTGCGGTCGGCCCTCAAGGCATCGTGGGTTCTCTCGAACTAGGTAATCGTTAACCTATAGTTTGAGCCATGACGAGAGTTCTAGCAGGCGGTGGCAGGGCTGCTGTCCACCCCTCTCCCTCAACCTCGCTGCAATCGTGTGTGGCCCCTTTACTCCATATGTGAGTCAAGTTGGCAAGCTATCGTTAGCCTGCATCACCAATAATCATGTCAGAAATGTCAACATCAAATCATCAAATCAAATCAAACATCATAGTAAACATATCAACCCAAAAGCACACTCCCTGACTCAGTTTGCAGTCCAAGGGGGTTCTACCGATGCCTCTGCATCCTCAAGGTCAAGAACCCTGCACACTCAATAAAACTGAGTCAATAGCACCCGTCTACATCAAATAGTAACACATATTGTCATCTGTCAATCACATCATAATCAAATATAAAAGGTCTAACATCAAAAGGGGGTCCAGATCACTTGTGAGCAAGTGTTCTCAGTGCACCAGAGCGGGATGTTACATACACCCCCTCTTGGTCTAAACTTCGTCCTGAAGTTTCTCAGTATAAATGCAGAAATAAAGTATCACAGTATCATAAGTCTATCTATCAAACAAAAATGAAAACTCCTGATGCATATCATCTACGTCCTCCCATGTCACCGAGTGTGGACTATAACTGTCCCACTGGACCTTGACCTGATCTACCGTTCAACATCACAATTGTCAAACGCAATGATCTAAGATGCGTACCGGCTCAGCCATGAGCGCTCCCTCATCCGATACCTGCAAGAAACTCAGGTCAATCACATGCGTAGGATCACTAATATAATGTCTCAAAACCGATACATGAAAAACATCGTGCATACGCCTCAAAGAATCAGATAAAGCTAGTTATTAGGCCACGGGCCCCTTTCTCTCCACAATCTCGAAAAGTCCCACGAACCTAGGAGAGAGTTTAGCTCCCCTTCCAAACTTGATCGAACTCTTATGCGGTTTAACCCGCAAGAAGACTCGATCGCCAACCTCGTAGCTACGGTCGACTCGATGTGCATCAGCATAACTCTTATGTCGATCTTGCGCTTCTTTAATGCTTTGTCTTATGGATTGCATATGCTCTTCCATTTCTTGGATTGCTTCTGGTCCCACCAGGACCCTATCCTCAAGCCGATCCCAACTCAAGGGCGTCCGACACGGTCGCCCATAAAGAAACTCAAAAGGCGCCATCCTTTTGGTGCTTTGATAACTGTTGTTGTAAGCGAACTCTACTAGAGGCAATAATTCCTCCCAATGCTTTTGTTGGTCCATCACATACATGCGCAACATGTCTTCCAAGGTTTGGTTCGTACGTTATGTCTGTCCGTCCATCTCTGGGTGATATGCAGTACTAAAGTTAAGCTGGGTTCCCAAGGCCTCTTGGAAACTCGTCCAAAATCATCCAGTAAATACCGATCCTCTATCGGATATAATCTTTTTAGGCACGCCATGCAGCCTCACAATCTCACTGATGAAAACTTTCTCTATGTTAGGTTCCTGATACGTCGTACGCACAGGAATGAAGTGAGCACTCTTCGTCAGAGTGTCTACTACTACAAAAATCGAGTCGTGTCTCCTTGCCATCAGTGGCAATCCAACAATAAAAATCCATCGATATAACCTCCCATTTTAATTTCGGTATGGCATGTGGTTGAAGTAATCCTGCCGGGTGTCTATGTTCATCCTTTACCTGCTAACACATGAGACATCTAGCCACAAAGTTGACTATGTCGGCCTTCATTCCTTTCCAAAAGAATAATGGTTTGAGTTCTGCCCTCATCTTCGTAACTCCCGGGTGAGCCATGTAAACTGCTCTATGAGCCTCGCTCAAGATCAACATCCTCAACTCGTCATTTGGTGGTACATAAATCCGACTTCTAAACCTCAAAAAACCGTCGCTATCAAGTGAATATCCCTCATAACGTGGTACCATCATTGTGTTTTGTCCGATAAAATCCATGACTTCTGTGTACCAGTCATCATCACGTTGTAAGGTGAGAATCTTCTCACGTAGATTTGTCTGAAGAGGTAACACTGAAAAGATCCGCGGCCTCTGACTCAAGGCATCCGCCACTCGGTTCACTATTCCCTTAATGTAAGAAATCTCGAAATCGTATTCGCTAAGCAATTCTGACCAACGTCATTGTCGCGCGTTCAGGTTGCTTTGTGTAAAAATGTGTTGTAGTCCACAATGATTAGTCTTTAATTCAAATTTTCATCCAACAAGGTAGTGTCTCCAAACCTTCAAGGCATATACGATGGCTAGTAACTCCAAATCATGATTCGCGTAGTTCTCCTCATGCCTTCTCATCTTCCACGAAATGTAAGCAATCACTCGTCCGTCCTGCATCAAGACTCCACCTAAACCTTCCTTGGATGCGTCAGTGCATACCAAGAATTCTGCATCCATGTCAGGGACCTTTAGTATCGGCGTGGTTGTCAACACTTCCATAAGCCTCTGAAATGCTTCCGCGCATTTCTCTGTCCAATCAAACTTCTTGCTTTTCTTCTGCAATTCCGTGATCAGATTTGCATTCTTCGAAAAACCCTCAACAAACCGTCGATAGTATCCTACTAACCCCATAAAACTACACACTTCTGTGACATTCGTTGGTGTAGGCCATTCCATAATAGCCCCAACCTTGGCTGGATCCACGGCCATACCCTCGCCGAAGATGACATGCCCTAAGTAGTGAATCCTCGATTGGTAAAAAGAACATTTGGACAACTTCACATACAATTTGTGTTCTCGTAAACATTGTAGTACCAAGTGAAAGTGCTCTTCATGCTCCTTCGTCATCCAAGAGTAGATCAAAATATCATCATTGTATACTTGAACGAACTTGTCCAAGTACTCGCAGAACACCCCGTTCATCAAACTCATGAATACCCCTGGGGTGTTCGTCAATCCAAAAGGCAAAATGGTAAACTCGTAATGTCCAAATCTTGTCTTAAAGGCGGTCTTAGGGATGCCATCCTCCTTGATCTGTAACTGGTGATATCCAAATCGTAGATCGATCTTGGAGAACACCATCGCTCCCTTCATTTGATCGAATAGATCATCAATTCTAGATAAGGGATAATGATTCTTGATCGTAGCCATGTTCATTTGACGGTAGTTAATGCAAATCCTCCATGATCCGTCCTTCTTTCGTATGAAAATAACTGGTGCATCCCATGGTGACACACTAGGACGTATCAGTCCCAGGTCCAACAACTCCTTTAGTTGCATTTTCAACTCTTGCAACTCCGGGGTCGACATCCGATAAGGCGTTCTTGCTATCGGTTCGGTTCCCGGTTTCAGGTCTATGGTAACTCCAGTTCTCTCTCTAGCGGCATCCCAGGTAAATCCTTTGGAAACACGTCCGCAAACTCCTTCACCACCGGAAGGTGTTCTACACCTTCCGCTACTCCCTTACGTTTAGCGCGAGGGTGGCATAAAGCTTGCACCCCTTGCGCAGGCTCTTCCGTAATTGTAAGGAAGAGACGAACCTCAGGGAAACTCCCTGGTTCCATCCTACAATCACACATCTCGGTCCTTCACCACCAACCAAGCTCAACCGTTTCGTCTTACAGTTGAGTATCGCCTCATGCGTTCCAACCAATCCATACCGATCACGACGTCATAAGATCCTAAGATCGTGACGTACAAGTTGACCCTTGTGACAAACTCTCCCAGGTTAAGGGCACAACCCGTAACCTTTTCTCCCACCTTCGGTTTGGCTTCTGAGGCCCCCTATATGAAGCTAACGCGTCCTGAACGACTACCTTCAGGACAACATTGTGCAAAGGTTGTGGCATCAAAACATTTAAACCTTGCACACATGTTGTCATTAAGGCCCAACACGTACCTGATGATCTTAAGCTTCTCAAGTTAAGGTGTGGAGCTTACCAGAGAAGCACCATAAAACGTGCCTCGTAATCGAGCACCGTACGACCTCCCTGTCATAAAGTGTTGAACTCATTAAGCTGACGCTCAATGAATTCCTATGAAAGATACCTCTCTCGGAACCGTTCCTCAACAGTTCTCATGACGTGTCTTCAACGGCCATGTTCAGCTGCGGTAGGAGCGTCTTCCACCATAGAAGAGAGCTCCCCTTTAGTTGAAGACCGTCAGGCAGACCTTCATGTTGGAGGTATAATCGCGAAGTGCGAAGCACATCGCCATATTCTCCAACCATGCCTCGACGGCGATGCCGTCTGGGGCACCAAAGAACTCAGGAAATTTTACCTTCTCGATTTCATGGTGTATGCTACCTGTGACGGCTGGTGCGCGCGGTGTAACCTCAGGGGGTGCCGGCGCCTTGGCCTCGTCTTGGTCCAAACGCTTGATCAAAGCCTTGGACATGCGCTGAAAGGATCTCATCATCCCAATAACATCACCAACTGCTATAAGTTCCTGTCCGAGCACCTGCTCGCCTCCCTGGGGTTAGACCCCTCAGGCGTGGAAGCTACTGGAGGCGTCATGCCTCCTCCCCTAGAACCCCGTCGTCTGCCTCCACGACGTCCTCTAACCATGATTACCTTCACGTACGCAATCAACTTGACCCACAACAATATAACCAATCTAATCATGTCAACGAAAACCGTAGCGAATCCCAAGTCACGCGTCGAACTGGCTCTGATACCATATGTAACAACCCTCCTAGTTACGACAATGACTCTAACAGCAGGTGCAAATTTTTTTTCTTTAAAAGTGTGTGCGCGTGTGTATAAGGGAAACAATAAACGCATATGACTTTGCGTCGCCACCCGATAACGAATAAGGCGCGACCATGATGAATGCAAAAAGGACAACAAGGACGCGCGACAAGTAACTGCATGCAAGACGACGATAGACAAGGAGCAACCATGTCTTCTATGGAAGGCACAAGACCAAGATTTATGACAACAACCACTGGTATTAAAGACAAGGAATGTCTATGACCCCACTGCGGTCAATTACTCGCCAACTACTTCATTTAATTTACTAACCACGAGTACCTAAGCATAAGGTAAAACTAATTAAATTGTCAACCTGGGTTTAAGGGTCGTACCCCTGTACATTGGACAAAATTAAGGAATAAAAGTCCTTTCTTTAATTTAACCTCACCATTACATTATACTACCACAACATTGTTAATAATAACAATGACCTTACACTCCTATGTCATCAAGGCTACATAGCATTTTCCAAAAGCAAAATATTACGATTACATGGTTCATCAACAATTTGCCAAGACCTTACATTATAGTCACATTTTCAATTTACCTATTGTCACCTTACATCTTGTACATTCCCAAAGCAATAAACTACATTTATATCCCAATGCATTAAAACTACATTGACATTACCAATGCATTGGAACTACATTAACCTTTCCAATATTACAATACTACATTAACATTACCCATGTATTAAACTACATTAACATTGCCCTAAATGATAACCACCTCACCTTTACATCACAATGACCTTACCATTAATTAACCATATATCCTAAATACATAACCCTAAACAATATAAATTCACTAACATAATCCCTCGTTGTCTTCTAATTTATTTCCATACTTTACAATAGCTTTGCAAAATATTAACACAGCAATTTCACCTCAACATTAACATTTTAGTTTAATGAACGATTAATATTGCAAAATAAACATCGTCATTAACATTTCAATTAATCAATATTTACAATGCAATTACAAAATTAATAACTTGCAGTTACACTTTAATCGATTATTGACATTTCAATGTAAACAAGTATTAACTTTCAAGTAACAAGTATTATTATTCCACAGTAGACAATTATTACCCTTGCCTATTCAACAATTAAATCCATTTATATAATAGAATCATGGTGTAAATAACAACCTATATGTATATCGAAATTTACCTCCCTAAATTTAGCTCCATCTCCTCCTATAATATTTTTGAATGATGGATAGAACCTCATTGCTCTAGTTTAGTAACAGGATTGTATCGACAGTCTGCTTGTTGACTCTGCTATCCTTTTTCTTTACTGGTCCGACTTACATTGACCGGTTGCGCAATAGTAATTCTTCACTCTGTGAGTTTGCTGCTTGTTGACTCTACTATCCTTTTCTTCTATGGACTAACTTTCATTGACCAGTTGCGCATTGGTGTTTCTTCACTTAGCGAGTTTGCTGATTTTATCCTTTTTGCACATGGCTGTATGCATTGTAAATGGTTTTATAAATCTTTATAAATTGGAGCAAATTTTTCTTGGAAAAAGCAAAACCAAAAGGGTACAACGTCCACCCGGTTTAATTTACTCTCATTCTAGCCTCGTGATCCTCAAATGATTGTTAATCAATTGTGAAGGTGTGATCCTTAATGTAGGCAAGAAGGCAGCTTGGCGGCTATTGTTAATCATAAGGGATAACCCACGCTACTCAACCCATAAGTCTTGTATCCTTTACTTTTACCTGAACTATCTCGATGTTCAAATCAATGCATTCTGGTTGCAGGGTCGACATTGATAAATCCTATGACAGAACCTAACTAAGAACGCTATTTACTTAAACATGCTCAACTGGCATCAATCGCCTAACCTGTCATAGTATAGGCAAATGGTTAAGGGTGATGGCACCTTCGCGTGTCCACTTACACCACACGGCTCTCTATTTTATGCAACCACCTACTGCAGGGACTCTACTCTTCCCTAGTTACGAGGGCTCAGTGCGTTGGTCCGCAAACTAGACAGTGGTTATGTGCGCAGAGGCCTATCTGTCAGACCCGAGTAATGACTGAGACACGCGCCAACCCTGGACCAAATCAAGCGATTGAGATCTGGACTGATCGAGAAAAATCGTTGGGCGGAAGGGATAATAGAGAGATTTTTGTTTCTTTTAATAAATTTTAGGGTTCAAGTGAGGAGTCATTTGTGCTAGACACCTAAGCATAATTTATTCCAGTTTTCATGACAATCAAACCCCGGTGCAATTCGCCAATGAGCAAACGCGGGTATACCCAGGGATGACAGTTGCCTGGGTCAATTTGGCAGACAAAATTACTCTTAATAAACTCCCTCTAGAAATATTCTGTTGTTCCTTCCTTTTTTTGTTGAAAATAAATGGCAAGGAGGCTCAACATACTCGAACTCTAAAGACCACTTGATTCTGGTTACTCTACGGGTTGTGACCGTATTCAACTTCTGGTTTCATCTTGCAAGTCAACGATAATTGACATCGAACCTTCTGGATCGATCTGAAGGAATAATAAACCGTTTAATAAGACATATTCGACCCTTCCAGCCTCGTATCTATACCCAATACCCTCAAAAATCATAACAATTAAAACTCGTGATGATGTCTTGAACGACAAGTTTCTTGACCCCAAAAAATGAAAAAGGGTTTAGTCATTCATCGTTGAGGATGAAGGGTCCGCAAATAAAACCCTAGCAAAATAAACTAAAGGTAAGGAGGAAGGCTATCAGTAATTAAACATTAAATAGAATGCAATCGGCAATAGCTTACTACCCAAATTTCGTTATCTTTCTTCGCACAATCTGGTTGCTACTAAAATATTTTAAATATCCGTAATAGACATTTTGTGATGCACCAGGTAAATACAACGCATACAGGCAGAGTATGTTGAGTACCATTTTACTAGAGAATACCCTTTCAAGAGATAGAACGCACCATTATAGCGTAAAAACTGTGACAGGTGGAGTCATCCAAGGTGTTTAATGGCAACGTCCAAATAAAGAGCAGATTTAATGATAGAGTCCAATCACAAGGTAAGTGCGCATTGATTAATATAATCATGCATTGATATTAAATTTTGATAATATCCAACCCTAAAATATCAATATTAATAGTTATGGATTTTACTGTATCCATTAATTTATATTACTTTCAAATGGGTATTACATTAATTCTCTATTTCCTGTTTCTTCTACCAATAACTCATTATTTCATTTTTGGTTCAACCAGGAGGTCGCCTGCTATCGACGCCCAACTGAATTAAGGAAGCACACAATAAAAAATGTATAAACCCACACAACAATTCGTCAATGGAATGAAACGCCCACCATCTGGGAGGGGTTTCGCCCACAGGCAACATAAAAACCCACTGAGAACTTAATCACCCACTATATGAAACAAAATCGAACCCTACTGTAAAATTTCATCCCTGCATATAAACGAAAACACACAAAAGGAAAAAATCGCACACTGAATAAACAAAAACGAACCCTACGGTAAAATTTTCTCCCTTGTATAAAAACAACGAAAACCCACCCCCAAAAAAATGAAATCGCTCGGTGTTCTATGGGGATTGCCTCCTATGGAAAGGTAAACAAAAATAACATAAATCCACAATGTTTTACTAGCAACCCTAACCTGCACTGTTATAAAAAAAAAAACGAAGATCTACTGAAATACCCAATTTTTTTTTTTTTNGAGTATAAGGGACGAAGAATTAACAGTTTGCAACCATACAATCAAAATCACAGTAGTAAATCACTATGCATCCTATTCTATTCAGTTCATGAGTGTAACGAACCGCCTCGTTACGACAACCATTCTAGTAACAGGTGCAAACCCCTTTTTAATTTTTTTTTTTTTTGTGTGTGTGTTTATGGTGTGTGCGCGCGTGTAGAAGTAGCAACATAACGAACTGTACGATGCCACTCGACTAACAACAAGACTCAACACGAGTTTCAGCACAAGAACGCTGAACGCCTCAATGAGAAACACCACTAACACAACCATAGGCAGAGGTGCACAACGTAGACACTCAGCGAAAGGTAAAGCTGACCACTAAATACGACTGACCTCCCGCCCATCCTACCCTGCAAGGTTAGGACCTCCAAGACACATAATCAACGCTCAAGCCCGGTTTCCCATCGTCTTTAACCATTT
>JZKD02S2017878.1:21263-37736 GCA_000966675.3 Picea glauca | reverse complement strand
ACCTGACCCCTTAGGTATCCATTAGAGGGATGGGGTATAAAATATTCTCTTTTACTCAAAGATATTGGATCCTCTTCCCGAGATCTCCATCTTCTTCTGCTCGTCAAGAGTTTTCCAACAACTATCACCATGCTCAAATATGAGCTCTAGATTGGAAGTTGTGCCCTCATTTAACACACAGGCTTAAGTTATTTTGGCGTTTAGTGCTTCGGAGTTGAATGCTCTTTTTCTCTATTCGCATATCCTCCAGAGTCCCAAAACCCTGAAATCATGCGACGTGGTTCCAGCCTTCATCCCTTTCGACTTATTCAATACACCACCCCAAACCTCTGGAGTTATGAAACCTTGGACTCTCGAAGGGTCCACACTTACACCTGGTGGTGCATTAAATAAAAAGGTTGGGGTAGGTAGGTTTGGACCTTCGACCGATTTACCCCATATTTCCAACATCCTAAGCTCCCCAAAGTCTCTAACTCCCAGTGTCTCGAGTACTCCACCATCCTTTAGGCCAAGCAATCACACACTAGGGGGATGACATGTGGAAAAGGGAAGAGATGACACGTGGAAAAGGGAAGAGATGACATTTGGACCCATTAATGGGTGACACATGTCACGGTCTAATGGGTGTATAAGGTCTGTAAAAATAACGAATCAAGGTGACATGTGGCATGTTGAACATGGGTCCACGTCACCCTAGGTTATGTTAGTGTGCCACATAACTCCGGACTAACAGCCTCTGGGAGTCTCTTGCCTCTCCTACCTGCAAAATCACCTGGATCTTTGAAGCCCAAAATCCCGTCAAAAACCTCCCAATACCCCTTTTATCCCATGATTGAGATAGGTCCATGGAGATCCATATATCTATGGCCTTTGTTGCTTCATGACTTTGACATTCAGGGGTTTGTTCATCTAGTTTAATATTTACTCCCAGAGTGGTCAGCATCGAACTGACCACTGTCTAGATCCAATGGTCAGGAGGGATACTAAAGCATCCTCAAATCGATGGTCCTCGTCACTTCGTGACTTCGGAGTTCGGGGGTTCCACCCATTTAACACTCCCTTTCTCCCAGAGTGGTCAATGCAGGACTGACCATGGCGTAGATCCAATAGTTAGGGGAGATCCCAAAGCATCCCTAGATCTATGGTTCACATCACTTAGTGAGTTTGGCATTTGGGGGTTCCACTCGTTTAACACTCCCTTCCTCCTAGAGTGGTCAATGTCAGACTGACCATGACATAGATCCAATGGTCAGGGAAGATCCTGAGTATCCACAAATCTTTGGCTCGTGTTACTTCACGACCGTTAAATGGGTCATCATTTAACGGTGGGAGAGATCCCAAAGTCACAGTTAAGGAAATCGCCAGATGTCGGTCAACCTCGCTAGTAATCGTACCAATAGGTTACCTTTGGTTGGTTTCAAATATTGTAAATTCATAATGTCCCAGAGCTCTGGACTCCTGAAGTTCCGAGGCCAAAATAGATAGCCTCATTTCGGACCTAGTGAAGGGTTCCAAAGTCCTGGTCATATGGATTCCCTGAGAGGACTCGAGGTTTCACACTCAACTCTTAGTCGTGATTTGGTTAGCTTCGTGGACATGAGCCCTCGATCACACACACAAATGGTTTGAATGAGGCGCCCTCCCTTCACAGAGTTCAAATTTAGTAACTTGTGAAGGTAAATTTGAGGGGTTGACAGGACTGAGGTGTTCCAGTGAATTCTACCCCAACTCTTACGTTACTTAATCAACAATTGGGAGAATTCCCTTAAGGATTTTCCAACCAGTACAGAGATCGTAGACTTATTCCTAAATTTATTTGAAGACCCATATCTAATATTTATCCTGCTTCTGAGCAGAGGAAAATATAAATCATTCAAATGCAGGGGTTTACAAAAGAACAACAATCATTTCTAATATTAATAAAATAATGCAAATTTTAGTAATAGAAACAAACATCCAACCATCATTTCAATCCTATTACACAGAGTATAAGAATACTTATCAAGAAACCAAATAGTGAAGCAACTATTGAGAAGGGTGCCCTTTTCCACCCAATTGTAGGCACAGGGACTCCTGGATGGATTTACTGTTGGACACCCCCTAGCTAGATCATGATGCTCAAAGAGAGACTCTTCCTTCTCGTTCAGAAACAACCAGGGATGGAGATCATTCTCCTCTTCCCACAGGAATTTAGCAGATCCTTTCTCCCTCTACCAAGAAACGAGATCTACGATGAGTGCCTCCTCAGTCACTCATCTTCTTGCAACTCCGTTTATCATCTTGGACTGAAGATGTTTCCCAACAAATTTATGTACCCCGAACAAACTCATTTTTCACTTCTCTTCTGAACTAGATAGTTGCACATGCTCTCCCTCTTCAGAGAAATGGTCTCTAGACTCATTTCCCTCGTCTCCTCTTATCTACACATGAATTCCATTCTTTTCTTGTCTTCCTTAGCATGATTGCATGGGTCTAAATACCTATTTTGTGGTCAAGTGAGGAAGTTTTTTAGATGAGTACTCTACCCATCTCCTCATTTACTCTTGAGGAGGACTTCCCAACTACCAGCATGACTGGTAATTTGTTTTATGGGTCAGAGGACTATTCTAGGTCTGAATAATTTAAATCTAGTAAGGTATTAGTTTGGTGGGGGTCATCTCAACCATTGTTGGTTCCCCTCACCATCTATCACATGCATCATTACATACCTTGGTAAACCCCCTCAAGAGTTATGTAACACTATCCATTTTATTTAATAATAGAAATACATACATTACCTTTTATAACAAAAAGGTTCACCAATTCCAACATCCACAGATATTCAGTCTTTTTGAAAATTATAGTTATATTTACAAGTTTGGGGAAATAGGGGTATTACAATCCCCTCCCCCTTAAAGGAACATTGTCCTCGATGTTCTACTTATCGATATTATTTGTATGTACAGAAGTAAACAAAAATGGGTATGTATGTTTCATGGCATCTTCCATTTCCCATGTAGCTTCATATGCACCAAAGTGTTTCCACTGCACCTTGACCTGTGCAATGGTTATGTTCCTGAGTGGGATTTTCTTCCTGTCTATTATGCATTGTGGCTCTAGAAGTAATTCTCCCTCTGGTTCTACCTGAATCACATACCAATCAATTATATAATTAGAGTCATGTACATATTTCTTCAGTAACGAAACATGGAAAACATTACGTGCCTTCACTGTGGGAGGAAGTGCTAGTCTGTATGCTACATGTCCCACTTTATCCAAAATTTCAAAGGGTCCACAATACTGAGGTGTCAGCTTGGCACAAGCTCCCATTCTCAAGGAAATTTTTATGGGCCTAACTCAGAGATACACATGATCCCTTGCCTTGAACTCTCTAGGAGTCCTTTTCCTATCTATGTAGATTTTTTGTCCATCCTGAGATATTTTCATATTTTTTTTTATCTGAACGAATTGTTGTTTCATTTTCTCTATCATATCTGGCCCTATTTTAATTATGTCTACCAGGTTATTCCAGTTGATTGGAATATTTAATTTTCTACCATAGAGGGCCTCAAAAGGGCTCATCTTCAATAAGTCTTGATAGCCATTCTTATAAGCAAACTCTACCAGTGGTAGGTAGTATTCCCACTTCTTAGGATGATGCATTATATGCATCCTTAAAATTTCCTGTAACACTTGGTTTACCCTCTCTGTATTCCCATCATTTTGAGGGTGATAGGTTGTACTAAATAGAAATTTAGTTTCAAAACCAACAAACAAATATTTACAATTGAAGTAAATTTTGTATCTTGGTCAGATATTATTTCCTTAGGCAGGCCATGCAGTCTAAATATTTCTTTCATGAAAATAATGGAAATATTTATTGCCTTGCAAGTTGATTTGATGGGAATAAAGTGAGCATCCTTGCTCAGTTTTTCCACAACTAACACGATGGCATTATTTTGTTTGATTGATTTTGGTAGCCCTGTGATGAAATCCATGGAGATGGTTTCCCATTTCCATTATGGGATTGGTAGGGGCTGCAACAGCCCTGTTGGATGTTGGTGCTCTACCTTAGCCTACTGACATTATAGACATTTAGCTAACTAATCATCTATGTCCTTTTTCAATCTGGCCAATAAAATATTTTCCTAGTGATTGTGATCATTTTCTGATAACCAGGATGACCGGTATATGGTATTTTTTTTAGTTCATCCATTATGAACCTCTTCAAGTCGTCACAATTTGGAGTATAAAACCTACCTTTGTAAGTTATTAGACCATCATTCAACAATTGATAACCCTCATACTTCAACCTGGTGGGCTCTTTCTCTAAGTATGACTTCACAGTCTTGAAAAAAGAATCTTTTTCTTATGCACTTTTGACTCTCTCCTTGACGTCTGATTCACAAGTGCTTACAACTACCAAGTGAATCACTTTCATACTTGTATGAAGGGCACCATCCACCCTATTTTATTTTCCTTTGATATGTTTGGTTTCAAAATCAAACTCACTAAGGAGAGCCATCAATCTAGCTTGTCTAGCACTGAGTTTTGGTTGATCAAACAAATATCTCAACCCACTACGGTATGTCATAAGCACAAATATTCTACCCATGAGGTAATGCCTCCACATTTTTAAATCATGTACTATGACAGCCAATTCCAAATCGTGGGTTACATAATTGATTGCATGCTCACTCAATTTTCTAGATTCGTAGAGAATCACATGTCCTTCTTGCATAAGGAATCCTTTGATCCCTTCCTTGTAGGCATCTGTACACACAAGGAAGTCCTTGTTTGGGTCTGCAATATTTATCACAGGTGCATTGGTTAGAAGGTATTTTAAATGTTGGAATCTCTCTTCACATTCTGATTTCCAAATGAATTTAACTCCATTTTTTTGAAGGGAGGTGTTTGAGCAACCGATCTTGGAGAATCCCTTTATTAACCTTCTATAGTATCATGCTAAGCCCATAAAGGATCTTATATTAGATACATCCTTCAGGGTAGGCCAATCCATAATGGATTTGAGCTTGTCAAGGTCAATTTACACTCCTTCGGAAATAACATGGCCTAAGTAATGGACTTGTTTTTGGAAAAAGTCACACTTACTAAAATTAGCATAGAGATGATGTTCTCTTAGAATTTGAAGCACTAACTTGAGATGTTCTTCATTCTCTTCCCTACTCTTAGAATATATTAGGATATCAACAATTAAAACCAACACAAATATATCCAAAAACTTACTGAGTACATTATTCATTAAGCTCATAAAAGTGGTTGGTGCATTGGTATGTCCAAATGGCACCACCACAAATTCATAGTGACCATATCTTGTCCTAAAGGTTGTTTTGTGGATGTATTCATCCTTAATTCGGACTTGATGGTATCCAAACCTCAAGTCAATCTTGGAGAAAATTGTAGCACCCCTTAATTTGTCAAACAAGTCAACGATCCTTGGCAAGGGATACTTATTCTTAATGATCACCTTATTGAGTTGTCTATAGTCTATGCACAACCTGAGTGTGCCATCCTTATTTTTCACAAAAAAGGTTGGTGCTCCCCTTGAAGACACACTAGGCCGAATGTAGCCTTTTTCCAACATCTCCTTTAGTTATAGTTTGAGATCAACTAGCTCTAGTGTACTCATTCTATAGGGTTCTCTAGACACTAGCACCGCTCCTGGTACAAGTTCTATTGAAAAGTCAATATCTCTTCTTGGAGGTAGACTTGGTACCTCTTCTGGAAACACATATTTATACTCTCTTAATATGGGATAGTCCTCTAGGCTTGGTTGATTGTTCTCAACTGGTTTCAACACTTGTATTGCATACAATGGAAATCCTTTTCTGCAATACTTCTTCACTTGAAGGGATGATATTTGTCTCACTGAGATAGGATTTTGAATTCCTTGTAGGGTTATTTTTCTCCCTTCATCATCTTCACATTCCAAAGTTTTATTTTGAAATTCCAACTTGGTTTTATGGGCAGTCAACCAGTCCATGCCAATCAGCAGGTCATAAGATCCTAACGGGAGCATGTTTAGGGTTGCTTGGGTGGGTAATCCATTCATAATGAATTGGCATGCTACTATGACCTATGTTACCTTTATTTTGGTTCCAGTGGCTAGTTTTACCAGCCATGATTTAGCATGTTTTACTTGTTGTGATTTACATTTCTCAACAGTTTGAGGGGAAACATAACTCATATTAAAACTAGGGTCAATCAAAATGGAAACTAGTTGATCAACAATCATACCTTCCATATCCACCATTGAAGCTTGGTGGTCATCTTGTCTATTATCCAAGGTTGTATAAATTTGTGGCATGATCCTAACCACATCATTGATTATGGTAGCCTCTTGGATGTTGTTGGCACAGGGGAAGACCCAGGGTTCACTCCAATAGCACACCAACAAGCCCTAGCTATTGGCCCTTTCGGAAACACCTGTGAAGCAGATGCAGTCTCACCCAAAGTAGCGAGGAGGGGGTTGTAGGACAGATATGTCTACAACTAGAGGAATAGTAAGTGGATCTTGTATAGCATCAATCGCAACATTCATATATCACTTATCAGTGAGATCTACTCTACGTAGCTATAGATCTTGATCTAACACAGTAATGAAAATAACAGTATAATAATGGCTGAGATCAAAGCATCAATCAATCACACAACACAAAATATACGTGGTTCACCCTCTCTCTAGGGATACATCCACAAAACTGTGATTATGATATATTAAGATAAAGCTTACACTTCTGATCTGTGCTCTTGGCTAGTAGATCCTCTCTCTTATTCTCTCTTTCTCTCCCCCCTTCCTGCGCACCAAGCTGCAGGATCTAATCTTCGCACCCAGATGAAGACCTTACAATACCAGAAGGCTCTCACCCTCAGCACTTCTCTCTCACAATACAATGACCTCTCACCACAACAATAGAGATAAATCAATAACAATATCATACCCCTTGACCCAGGTCCTCTTGATCTTTATTTATACACTACAATACCTCACCGATAGCCTTAGGCCGAAACCTAGGTGTCAAAACCCTAATTACCAAAACCCTAGGTGTCTAAAATCCTAGGTCAACTTGATCCACTTTTTTTGGGCTTTGCTAGCCTATCTTTCCTTCCTTCTCGTGCAGTGCTCCACAGCATCCAATGGTGGATTTTTCTGTTTGTTGAGTTGTCCTCGATCCCTCTTCCTTACTGATCTGCCATCCACGATCTCCTCTTCCAATAGTTTTCTTTTCCCATACTTTGCACTGTCTTCTTTGCTCTTTTGCTCACTTCCACCCAGTGACAGTCACTATGTCTCCCACGAAGTTCACTTTTTACCTTTTCTTCCTTGTTCTCCACTTCCTTTCATAACCAAGGGCTAACAGGCTCCCAACACTCACCTGTGACTCGTCCTGAGGCACTTCAGATCTGATCTTCTTGTTTTACTTTGACTTTGGACTGCGTAGAGCAGCCCTTGCCTTATGCTTTATTCCTCCTTTCCATCCTTGTGTAGACTATCTTTTCTGTGTATGGTACCCAATTTCAACTACACCTAGTACCTAGACCCTTGTCTCCTTGATTCTACTGAGAGCAATGAGGCAGTTAGTTGTCATAGTACAACTTCAACCGACTCCCATTCACCAAGACTTCCTTCTAGTCTCCTTTCAATGTCTTCAGCCACGTAGCTTCTCCTTCTGTAACATAGGCAATCTCATATGGTCTGAGCCAATGTGTCTTGAACTTCCCAGGGTGTTTGATAATTTATTTTCATATACTAGTACTAAATCACCTTGTTTGAATATCTTCTTCTTGATATGTCTGTTGTGATAGGCCCTTTCTCGCTCCTTATGAACTTGTTGATGGAAGCCTGCAATGAATCTGTCTTCTTCTAGTTTGACCAACTGTGCTAGCCTCTCATGAACAACGCCAGTATCGTCCATGTCTATAAATGCAGCAATTCTTAAGCTTGGTACCAAGTACTCCATCAAGACAACAACTTCCAGACCATAGACCAACTTGAAGGGGGTCTGTGTTGTTAATTTATTGCAAGTGGTTCTATAGGCCCAAAGTACTGTTGGTACTCTTAAATTCCAGTCATCCCTAATCACACTGCAAATCTTTGTTAATTCTATCTTCAGGATTTTGTTGAATGCTTCAACTATTCTGTTTTCTTGTGGATGGTAAGGTGTGCTCTTCTGATGGTGGACTACAAATTCTTCAGTCAGGGCTTCAACTATCTTATTGATGAAGTGTGTACCTTGATCACTCATAAGGATCATAGGGAATCCAAACCTGGTTATTATGTCATCAAATGTAAAATGCGTAACTTTAGTTGCACTATAGTCCTTGACTGCTCTTGCTTCAGCCCATCTAGTCAGGTATTTTGTTGCAGTGATAATATACCTTGCTCTTGTGCGCTTTCCTAGTGGGTTTATAGGTCCCACGAAGTCAATGGCCCACTTTTCAAATGCTTGTAAATTCATGTGTGGTGCTAATGTCATTTCATCTCTTCGGGATGGCTTTCCAACTCGTTGGCATACATCACATGCTCTAGCATAGTCTTTAGCATCTTTGTGTAACGTAGTCCACCAAAGGCCAGGTCGCAGAACATTCTGCACAGTTTCTTTCCCTGTGTAATTTCCTCCTGCAATGCCTTCATGATATTCTACGAGGATCATAGGGTGCTCTACCTCCATCACACATCTTCTTAGTATCTCAGCAGGCCCCATTTTGTACAGTTGTCCAGCTATAAGTGAGAAGTCTACAGTTCACACCACTAGTTGTTTCTTCTAAGGAATTATGTACTCACCTGGAGCCATTCCTGTTGACAGGAACCAGACTATGTCTACGAAGTGTTCATCAATATTTCTAATGGTGAGTAGTTGTGCATCCGGTAATGTATCCTCTAGATCGGTAGGTTCTTTTCCATGTTCCAACCTCGACAGGTGGTCCGGTCCCTTGTTCATTCTTCATGGCTTAACTATGATCTCAAAATCATTTTCTTGAAACAGCAGAAGCCATCTGCATATTCTCCCCCCCAACACTGGCTTGTTGACTAGGTACTTCAACGTGGAGTGATCGGTAAACATTTTAAAGTGTCATCCCAACAAGTAGTGGTGGAATTTCTGTAATGCATACACCATGGCTAAGCCTTCTCTTTCTATAGTGGTGTAATTAATTTCAGTTGTAGATAGCTTTCTGCTGGAAAATGCTAATGGATGATCAATGTCCCCTTCTCTAGGTTGTGTTAGTACTTCTCCTAATGCAATGTAAGATGCATCAACATGCACATGAAATTCCTTGCTCCGGTCTGGAAAGACTAGAATAGGCATAGTCACCATCTTTTGTTTCAATGTGTCGAAGATCTGTTGGAATTCATCTATCCAACTAAACCGACAGTCTTTCTTTAGTAACTTCTCCATCGGCGCAGTAATCTGAGCATATTCTTTGATAAAATTCCTATAATAGCCAGTATGTCATAGCATAGTGCGCAGTTGTTTGACTGAGGTGGGAGGTGGCAAATCAACTATAATTGAAATTTTGGATGGATCCACCAAAAATCCTTTCTTGCATACAATATGACCTAATAATACTCCAAATGGTGAGAAGAAAATGCACTTCTTCAAATTCAAAGAAATTTTACACTGCCTGCATTTATCTAGTATTAGCCTTAGACATTCAATATGATTTTTCAACAAACTAAAAACAGTCCAGTCATCAAAGTATGCTTCTAAACAATTATGCAAAAATTCTTTGAACGCTTCAACCACCACCATGGAAAAGATGGTTGGGGAATTCTTCAATCCAAATGGAATTATTGTATATTGGTAGGATCCCCACTCTATGGCAAACGTAGTCTTATGACGGTCTTCCTTGGTGATGTGGATCTGATGGTATCCTGAAAACCCATCTGTAAAAGAATATCCTTCTTGGCCTCCCATGTTATCCAACACTTCGTCTGTGAATGGTGTAGGGAAAGGATCATGTAGACAAGAATCATTCATCTTTCTGAGATCTACGTAGATCCTGATCTCACCTGTCTTCTTATCTTGCACTACCATGGAGCTAATTCACTCCAACTCTTCAACAGGTTCAATAATCCCTGCTTCCAACATTCTGGCGAGCTCAATCTTCACCTTTTCCTTATATTTCAATTTCAATCTGTAGGGTCTTTGCTTGACTGGCTTCACATCTGGTTTTAAAGGTATTCTCATCTCTCCCATAGGTCCTTTGATACCCTTAATATCAGTGAACTTGGTCGGGAACAAGTCCTAATACTCGTGTAATAATTCTATAATTTTGTCAATGGTAGCAGCGTCCCAGTAATCTCCGACATTGGCAAGATTTGGTGTCTCCTCTGTCCCAATATTGACTTTATTTATCTTTATCAACTGTCTAATGAATGGAAATTCAACTCCTGGTCCTTCCACATCTCTCTGGCCTCCTATTTCTGTGATACTCACCTTCCTTGGATCATCGTCTTCGTCGGCATTAATGTTGTAGCAGATCTGGAGTTTCTGAAGGGGCACAGTCCATTCGTCCTCTTCTGGTGCCCAAGGGAGGCTAAATTACTCTTGAAACACTTTCGGTCTTACAATCTATAATGCTTGGTCTACTAAAGGGTATTCACTTTCAAATAAAAATGTGATTACAAAATTCTGAGTCATACCTTCCCAGTCTAGAGTGACAAGGCACAGCTCTGCTTGAAGGTACCAGTTAATCAAGGTGGTATACAGTGTATTGAAGAATCTGTGTACCCATTGTTCTCTAGGAATGTCACTCCAGGCCTCTTCGTAGCTTCGTATATGGTCCTTTAGGAGGCTTTGACCTGTGTATCTTAGTTTGCATATTCCTACTTGTGTTGAAAACCGCGTTGTCATCAAGGCTCAACATTGTGTCTAGTATGTAATATTGCTTTTATGTGTCCCCCACCATCTTGTTGGTGTGGCTTTCAGTGCCTTGTCCATAGCCAACAACCTTTGTTGTGTTGGTACAATTGCTTCAAAGTCCATCAAGAAGGATTCTAGGGGATTTAGACCATCAAAGGTAGGTAAGTTACTTATGTTTGTACCAATCTAGCGAACTTCTCTGGTCAGTCGAGCACATCTTCTTGTGGATACTTCATACAGCTGGTTCTGCCAGTTCTCCAGTGCTTATTTTGACTCTGACAAACACGTGTTGTCACTTCGCCATCTCAGGTTTCCATCAGCAATATGGTTGAGATAATCCTGTTGTCTGGTTGTTAATTTGTAGATGTTTTCCAGTTTAAATGTGTGGTCTTCTTCTCTGATAGGTTTTGTATATCGTGGGCCCTCATCTGGATCTAAAGGTGCAATGACCCTATGGCCAACTCTCTCAAATGTCATGTGTCTTTTCTTTAGATCAACAACAGTGGAATTGTCGAAGGCCCAATCAATTCCTAGTAATGCAGGGTAAGTGTAGCTATCATCAACAATTTCAATTACCTCAAAATCTGCAAAGGTTCTTACTCTGTCGATGTCCACAGGGACATGCTCTAATCATCCAAATGGGATGACAGCTTGTTGATTAGCCATGTGAAGCCTGATAGGGGAATATATCATCTTGATTTTTCCCATCAGTGCCCAAGTTTGCTTCGTCATGACATTGACCTCTGACCCTAAGTCGAGGACCACATAGTCTATCTCGTACTCTCTTATTTGAGCATTCAAGTGTAATTCCTTATTTGTCCTTATCTTCTTACCAATTTGGTGTACTTCCCTATTCAATAGGGGGTCTATCTTTCCTAGCTCATATTTTTTAACCAGATTCTACAGTTCATGTAGAGCTTTCCCATCTTTAAGAAGGTCTGTAAACATATATAAGAAACTGACAAGTTTACTTACCTCTTTCCCCCATCTGTTCAAAGCAGACTGATTGAATGTGTGAGGCATTTCATATTCTCTTATTTATGGTTGTGTTTTTGAAGAAGACCCTTGATCTGCTTTGAACACTTTCCTTGTTTCCTCAAAGATTTTCCTTTCTTTCTTTGCATCGAAAATATGGGTCTTTTATGCATCTTTTCTGACTCATGAGTATTCTGCAATCTTCTCTCTGGTCGCTCTATCCTGTCCCATAGTAGCGCCTCCTCTTGTAATGACAGCGACTCTAGGATCATCTTTGCGAGGTTCTGCTTTGATTAATTGGATTTGTGGGTTCTGCTGAGATCTTCGTCTTTCTTGAAGTTTAGCCAGCAGCACAGGAAATTCCTCTATGACATGCTCGAAGGAGTTACAGTAACTACAGGTTGTAGGATTCTGACAATCCCTTGCTAAATGTCCTAGATGTGCACAATTGTAATAGATTAATTGTCCTTAGTCTTGGCCCATACCTCCTCCTCATCCTCTCCCTCTGTATCCACCGCAAGGATTGAAGTTTCCTCTCCCTGGAGAGTTGTACTGTGGAGTGTTTCTTTCTTGTTGTACTTCGCCTTGATTGTTGTATATGTCCATCGACCTTTCATGCATGATATCATAAGCTCTACAATATCGATCATCATGCCCCACTAATTTATAGAATGTACAATACAAGTTTGTGGGTGTCTAAACATACTTCTGCATGTAGTAGCACTCACTTGGGCGATGCCTATTTCTGCATACATCACACCAGGGTGGGTTAACTTACTTCAAGGGGCTCGGTGCCCCTAAGGCCAAGTACTCATGAAATAAGGGACAGTGTTCCTTATCATGGCCTTCATATCTACATCTTACACACCCGATATCTTCCCTTTTGTCTTTTCCCTTATCTTTCTTCATATCCTCGACCTGTAAAGACAAACTAGTCAGCTGGCTCATGATCTAGCTAATGCCTGAGCTAGATTCTCCCATCGATGTTGTTTCAAACTTCATGGCGATCTCTAAAGATTTTGCCTGTGATGCAATCTTCTGCTACATCAGAGGGACTCTCATGCTAACAATGCTATGATGAACCATTCTTTGTTCTGTTCATCAGGGATCTGAAAATTTAATCGGCCTGTTAGGGTCTTGAATCTCTTCTCGAACTCCCAAACAGGTTCTGCTACCCTTTGTTTAATCTCTTTTAGTTATGTAATACATTGTGACTCCGACTTAGGTTTCTTAAACTCTACAATCAGTGCATTCCTGATATCATTCAGGGGCTTAGGCTGTGCCAGTCCTTGGACAAGTTTCATGTACCAGCTCAACATGCGGTCCCTTAGCATAGTGTTGAACTGGGTCCTCTTGATGGCTTTGTCAATGATACTCTTAATATTCCATACGGATTCACACAAAAACCAATGTTGATCTGGATCTTTAGATCCATCTCCTCTAAAGATACGGAGTCTCATTTCATCTGCCATAGAATTGACTAGGGTTTTTGTCTGAATAGATGTTGAGCTACCAGTAACAGTGCTCTGAGGACTCTGGTGGTTCTAAATATTCTGACTACTAGGTACTATTGGGACAACAAGAGGATTAGTGTTACTTACTTCAGTAGTTTGCGTAGTTCTTGAGGTTTCTGGCTTGCTTTGGCACAGTTCTTCCGCTTCCCTTTCTTTTTTTTTGGTGGGCTATGGATTCTCTTTGTCAGTTAGATCTACCTCTTCTCCACTGTAGAAACCCTCTTCTCTGTAGTTTTTATTAAACAAGTTCCCAAGGTGACCCCCTCAAAATACATTCCCACTGCGAGTATGTCCTACTTCTGTGTCATTGTCGCTGTCTGAATTTCTGAACATTAGACTTCTCAGATTGAGTCGATCTACTATATCTTCAGGATGTGGTTTTCATGCAAGAGAATCTTGATTCTCAACCTCAGAAATTGCAAAAACTTTCCTCTAGGTCCCTTGAAGAAGTATCTCTCAACTTGACTATATGATTCTCTTCTTTCAACAACAAATTCGGTGATATACCCTCTAATGGTACTATCAAACTACTGATATACAATTCTAGATACAGCGTTGTCGACTCTCTTGACTTTCTGGATCAGCACTGGTGTCCAACCCATAGGGGATCTAGATCTGATCTCGAACTGGGTATCGGCTAACCTAGCCAACCACTCAAACAACTCCTGGTGGATTCCTCCAAAGAAGATCTTGTGAATGTTGGTGAAGATGTATCTTTGTAGCCAATCTTCAATACTTAGTTTAGGGTTCTTTTTTGGGGCTTCAGCGAAGTCCTTCTCTTGATCCTCTATCCACTTTTGAATCTCTATCTTTGATGGAAACCACCTTGAAATTCCCTTACACATATTCTCGTCCCAGAAATGGAACCATTTGTTGGCACAGGGGACGACCCAGGGTTCACTCCAACAGCACACCAACAAGCCCTAGCTACTGGCCCTTTCCGCAACACCTGTGAAGCAGATGCAGTCTCACCCGAAGTAGCGAGGAGGGGGTTGCAAGAAAGATATGTCTACAACCAGGGGAATATCAAGCGGATCTTGTATAACAGCAATCACAACATTCATATATCACTTATCAGTGAGATCTACCCTACGCAACTATAGATCTTGATATAACACAATAGTGAAAATAATAGTATAATAATAACAGAGATCAGAGCATCAATCACTCACACAACACAAAATATGTGTGGTTCACCCTCTCTCTAGGGCTATGTCCATAGAACTGTGCTTATGATATATTAAGATAAATCTTACAGTTCTGATCTGCACTCTTGGCCAGCAGATCCTCTCTCTTCTTCTCTCTTTCTCTCCCCCTTCCTGCGCACCCAGCTAGAGGATATGATCTTCGCACCCAGCTGAAGATCTTACAATACCAGAAGGTTGTCACCCTCAACACTTCTCTCTCACAATGCAATGACCTCTCACCACAACAATAGAGCTAATCAATAAAAATATCATACCCCTCAACCCAGGTCCTCTCGATCTTTATTTATACATTACAATACCTCACTGATAGCCTTAGGCTGAAACCTAGGTGTCAAAACCCTAATTACCAAAACCCTAGGTGTCTAAAATCCTAGGTCAACTTGATCCACTTTTTCTGGGCTTCGTCAGCCTGTCTTTCCTTCCTTCTTGTGCAGTGCTCCAAAGCATCCAATGGTGGCTTTTTCCATTTGTTGAGTTTTCCTCGATCCCTCTTCCTTGTTGATCTGTCATCCTCAATCTCCTCTTCCAACGGTTTTCTTTTCCCATACTTCGCTCCATCTTCTTTGCTCTTTTTCTCACTTCGACCCAGTGACAGTCATTCTATCTCCTGTGAAGTTCGCTTTTTACCTTTTCTTCCTTGTTCTCTGCTTCCTTTCATAACCAAGGGCCAACAGATGTTGTAGACCCTCCTATTGTTTTGTTTCCTATGTGGACAGTCCCTCAGCAGATGTTCTTCTCCACAACCCCAACATTTCAAGGGTTCTCTCTTTTTGTTATACGTCTTACCTGGGGCTACTCCAAAGGGTTTATTACCACTTTGAGATGAGAAATTATGCTAGTATACACTTTTAGTAGGAAGTCTCATCTTAGAACTTTTCCCATGGTTCTTAAATATTGAGGATTTAAACCCCTTCTTCTTGAATCCTAAATTACTTTTCTTCTTCCAGTCCTCATGAGGTTCTTCCTTTTTCTTGAATTTATCATAGCAATACCTTTCCTTTCAAATAATATCTTATAAGTTCTTGGGTTCAGCAAATTCAATTATGTCCTAGAAGGAATAAGGCAATCCACTAGTAAATTGTTGCATATTTTCCTTTTCATACTTTATGTAGGGCACATACCTTATCAACTCAAGAAATTTGTTGATATATTCATCTATTGTGAGTTGTCCTAACTTGAGTTCATAGAACTCCTTAGTCTTCCCATCAAAGTTTTTTTTCTGAAAGATACTTCTTCTTTAAGTATTTCTCAAATTGTTTCCATGACAAGTCCTTCTCATGGATTCCTTTCACATTCCTAAGGTCCTCCCACCAAATGGAGGCCTTTCCATTTAAGTTGAAAATGGTTATTCGAACCTTTAATTTTTTAGAGTAGTCATAGACTCTGAAGTACTTCTTCAAGCCAAGTAGCCAAACTTCTGCTTCTTCCCTCTTCTTAACTTCTACATCGAAAGTGGGTGGTTTGGCTTTCTTAAACTCTTCAGGGTCATGGATCTTGGAATGTTTCCTATTATTTATTCTCCTCTGGGAATGTCAACTAGTCTTTCTACTAGAAGATTCCTTGGATTTGTCAGTTTCTTCACTAGAGAATTCTTCCGTTGAGTGTCTCTTGGATCCATGTTGGGCCTTATTTGAGGTGATACTCTGTGTGTGGCCACTTTCAAGACCATGCTTTTGTATCTAAGGTGGACTTTGGGTTTTCTTAGAATGATGTATGTCCATATGATAGGTTGATGTTCCATGTTGCAGCTACCTTTGTATATTTGACAGGCTTTGCAGTACGGCTGCATTAATTTCAGTTTGATTTTCGTATTATTTTATCAGCCTTTCATTGTCAGCCTTACAACTCTATAATTCTGCCATGAGGCTTCCTACGGTTTCAGCCAAATATGGAGGGGTTTCCACCACCCTC
>JZKD02S2017867.1:44095-57646 GCA_000966675.3 Picea glauca | reverse complement strand
CTTTGTTTTGTTAGACAGTAGTTTCTTTGCGTGCTTAGAACAGTTAGGTTACAGTTAGAACAAAAGGAGCTCCTGGTACCAGTTAGTAGCATAATACTCTGTTTTCCTGTAGACAGTTTTGGATTCATTTTGATGACCAGATTGAATGCATTTTCAAAGTTACTCTGTGTGTCATGACTTAAACGGAAATCCTGATGGTAGATGATTGAACATAGAGGTAGAGTGATTTCGTAGGACCACACTTTTGAATAGAAATAGCAGTACCCGCATTCGAGCACAAGACTGTTTTTATGTTTATGACTTAGTAGGAAATGCTCAGTTTCGAGTTAGTTATTAGAATTCAAGTTTTCAGAATAGGTGTGTGTTTTATTCTTAGGATAGAATTCAAATAAAGACTAGATGCTTTCCTGCACATACTGTGTATCAGCTCGAAGTTTACCAACCCTGGTTTGACAATTTAGTGTTTCAGGTCACTTAAAAGCTTCAATTTAGCAGCCTGACATAACTCACCATTGTATTTGTACTCATGTTGACAATTGAAAGCTCCTTTCTCAAGAACATCTATCTAGAGACATTGGAACTCTAGTATAACTCAACCAAAGCATCATACATAAGACTATCGATAGTCTTCTCTACATTGTGAACAATAAAGTGATCCTTCATCGAATCAAGTTTGGCCCACTTTTTAATGTTAAATCAAACATTTTTGGATTGGTAGGTGCAATAATATCTTTCTCAATATGATCCCAAAGTTAGACCTCCTCCAAAATAATTTGTAGCCTACACTTCCAATGTATAAAATTGGAAGCACCATCCAATCTACCACACTTTCTTATATAGAGAGTAATAATCCTACGAGTCTAAAGCACGCCTCAAAGAAAAATAAACAACAAAACAAGTAGAACAACCCTTATAAGGTTTAAGCACTTCTCCCAAGTTCTCTTGGGTTTCATACCCAATCAACATGGAACAAGTAAAGAAACACTCCTAGGTACAGAACAACTAAAATACTCAACCCCCTCTTAAACAAGAAAATGATCTCAATCAAATCAACTCATATACCATGTAGAATTTCCATTTTAGGGCAATTAACCCAAATTGAAAAATTTCACCTCAACGTCGTGAATTCCCATATGCATTTCTTATGTGCTTTTAGGGTTAGGGTTCAATCCAAAATATGAATTGCAATGCTATATATTTCACTTCTATCAATAATCCCACAAACAACATAAGGAAACACAAGAAAATAAACTCCGAACAAGTGTACTTCAATGCACACTTCTCAAGCATATAACATATCTGGAAATATCTTATGATAACATATTTATTATAGAATAAATCAACCCCTTTAGCTTCCATATGTTTTTTAAATCACTTAACAAAAAATACTCTATGTTTTGTCAAATCAACATGCATGATAGACACCATGAACTACTCAATCATCAAAATAACATAAGATGGAAATTAGATTAGCAAGTACACAAACATTGAACAACTAGAACACTTCATGTGTGTGTGTGTGTCAATTGGGTCTAGCTCAAGTGGTTGTGTGGAGTGTTTTCCTCCCCACCTAGGATCAATTCCAGCAAGTGAAACATTGATCTCTTAATGAGTATATTATTGTATCAACATTGAGCCATGAAGAATCTGGTTTACCTTGAGTACCATTCTCCGAATGAGGGGAAGTTCCTAGTGGGTTTCCTTGTGAAATTACAAGTCCATACCATAAAATTAATACACACTGGTACAAATTAAGTTCTCCAAACCCTAGCTAGGGAATCCACTAATATAACAAACCTTAGCCACCAACTCCTAGATAGGAGTCTATTCCAACTAAAGTTGGTTTCTTCACCAAATATCCACAAACAAAGTACAATACATCGAGAAGTCTTATTTGGCACCTACACTTGCATCCCACAAGTGTAAAAATTAAAACAAGATAGTCTCCCACTATTTTCTCCACATCAAGCACTCCAATTAGTAGTAAGGTTTCCAAATTCCATAAAACTCTAGTCTTCTACTCTCACAAGAACTACAAAATTGAGTTCTCCCTTTGCTCCTTTAAGGTTTCTCCAAAACCCAAGTTACTCTTTACATCATAGAGAAAACCCTAACCCTAGTCTTCCTTAATCTTCTCAAGAACTCAAATTCTCAAGACAAAAGGTAAAGTACAGTGACGAGGAGTACAAGTGATAGAGACAAGTTGTATCTATCTATCACACCTCTAATAAAATGATGAAATCACAATGGTGAATGAAAATTCTCTCTCCTCCCTTTCAATTTATATGAAAGGTGAGGGAGGTCAATAATAACAAAGTGGACCAAGTCCACAACAAGCAACCTACCTAAACACTAGATAGGTACACAAATGAAATGTTCCAACTCTAAGTGACAAATGTCAAGAATCAAGGTATGCATGTACATCAAGCAAAGGTCCAAAGGTGAGCACTCCACAAGAAGTGTCCAATGTTCCTCTTCAAAAGGCCTCCAATGATCCAACACTCCCTCCTAAGCCATGTGTACTTCTAGGTCCACCACACCTACACGATCACTCCTCAACCCAAACATACTTAAGTCAAGTACAAGAGTCCATGCAAGCAACTAAGTGTCCCCGTGTTATCAACATCTCAACACCCTCCTCCTAGATGTCCAAGAGTCCTCCTCCATGTGAATCCTCCTACCATGAAAAAACCAAGCTCTTCATGTGTTCACTCCATGAAGAAAATCACTACATCACATAGGTCTCCAACCTCCTAAGGAAGTGACATATGCATCAAGTCAAGGCATATAAATCCATGAGTAAGTTATCTCCAATGTGTATGTCCATCATGGTAAAATCAAGGGTAACCAATACACTACACACACTACATCACATGAAGTGCTTCCAAGCATACTGTAAAAACTATAAGAGTAACCCCAAAATTTAGGTTCCCTCTTGATGAGGAAATTATTTTAATAAACACCATTCTATTCCCTCTACAATTCAACCAAACCTTCCATATGAAATTATGAACCTGGTGCAATCTTAAAATCAATCACTAGCCTTTGGAAATGAACTGCCACCCACACATCGTTATCCTCCATCAAGGCATACACCTCACCTCCTAAAAACCACTAGAAGGCTCACAAATTGAAGTAGCTAATGTAATATGGTTAACATATCTCCTAAGAGGTGTACTCGCCCTCATCAATGATCTATGTTCTCCTACATACTCCTGCGTGTATTTAAGTGTTTGAGTAATCTATATTAGGAAATTGTTTTAATAAACACCATTCTATTCCCTCTACAATTCAACCAAACCTGCCATATGCAATTATGAACTTGGTGTAGTCTTAAAATCGATTACTATCCTTTGGAAAGGAACTACCACCCACACATCATTATCCTCCATCAAGGAATACACCTCATCTCCTCAAAACCACTGGAAGGATCACAAATGGAAGTAGCTACTACAATATGGTTAACATATATCCTAAGAGGTATACTCACCCTCATCAATGACCTGGGTGTCTTACATACTCATGTGCATCTTTCAATGTTTGAGTAATCTATGTTATCTTAAGTGTAAGGTCTCTCGTGCCACCCATCGAGTGCATGCGCTCCTTGGGAAGACTTGGGGATGAATCAAGCAAGACAAAAAAGGGGCATGCGATCTGTTGGTCAAACAAAGACATGTGGGTGTGCGCAGGATAACCTTGGGGGCACGATGGTGACTTGTGACACCAAGGGGCCACACAACTTACTCTCCTTGCAATAGTTGATGGAGACTTTGGTTGCATTTGGGAAAGGACAGGGTGACTTGGGGGCGTTCCCAAGGAGTGGACCCACCTACCCTTGGTAGCATGGGTGCGTTGGGGAGGTTGGATGACCCCATCAACACACCCAGAAAGAGTCACGTCGATTGACCCAAAGAAGAGCCCAAGAAAAGGGGGATGTGCCCAAGGATGGGGCACGTCGAACCAAGAGATGTGAGGCTTCATGGGTGCACAGGTTTGTGGGCGCACTGGGTCTGCAAAGGGGCGCGTTGGTTCGTTTGGGTGCATTAGTCTGTGAAGGGGCGTGCCACACCCAAAGATGCGATGATTCACAAAGGTGACGTTTGGAGTCCATATAAGAGCACAAGGATACACAACCAAGGAAGTAAATGGAGAAAGAAGGCATAGAAATAAAGTTAAGCGATTGAGGTAAAGTTATGAGGCAAGGCAGAACTGAGGTAGAGTTTCAAATATGGAAGACAAGTAGCCAAGGGTGGGATGCACAAGGATATTTTGGGGAAGTATGAACGTAGGTCTCTGGGAGGCATGCTATGAGGTTGAACCAAAGTGTGCATTAACTTGGTGAAGTATGCGACAAAGAAGGGACAAAAATTCTACGGTAGGGAACACATATGGGGTGCATCGCAGATGTTGCGAAGGTGGTTATGACATAGATTCTTGGTGTGACGAATCTGTGTATGAGTCTCTTGGTGAGGAGAGGCGAGTCATGTGACTCTGCCCAGGTTGTAAATCGAGTGGGTAGTGCTCATATTGTAACTGTTTCACAATAAGAAGACTTAGTCGGTTGTTAGGCACGTCTTGTGTCGTTTGCACTATTTTTGTGTGTGTCTCTTGTTTGTTTCATAGGTGTTCTATTGGTTTCACATGTTCTTGGATGTATGCTTAAATGACTAAGTGTTAAGTTGTTAACAAGATTGTCTAAGTATACAACTGAGTTGCACAAAGTTAGAGTGTGAATCTCTCGTAGATTAGAACATAGTATGGGTATGCTCTAGGTGAAGAGGCGTAGTTCGGACGAAGTACTCTTAGTGTTGCCAAGCAAGAAAATAAGAACCATCGTGGTGTCACACGCCCTCAAGAGGTGCACAATCACAATATTTGGGTAGGTGTTCTATGGGGTAATGAATAGTGGTATAAGAGTATGTTAGTTGAAAAATTGGTGAGCTCTTCACCACTATATTGATGATAGGTGGTATCATAGCTAATTTTGGTGAACAAATTGGCTAGCTCTTCACCACTATCTCAACGATAGGTGGTATCAGAGCTTGTTCGTTGCATATTTTAAAGAAGGGTTGGTGAGCTCTTCACCACTATCTCAACAATAGGTGGTATTGGAGAAGATTTGACTCTTCACCACTACTACAGATGGAATAGTGGTGGTAGGGAACCTTTGTTGTGAAGACAGTTTGGGCATAGACTTGGTGAAGGTTCAGTCAGGTGGACTGACCTATCGCAGAGATAGTTTGGGCATAGAATTGATGGTTTGGTTTGCGACAGAAGTGAAGTGTCTATTTGTGGACAAAGCATTGACTTGTGAACAAACATGTGTGCACCCATTGAGTAGATTAGTTATAGAGTTATTAGGGTGAATCGAGCACTTGGGCAAGGCGAACGAATGTAGGACTTGTTGCATATCTAATCGCAGAAGTAATCACAAAATTGATCGCAAAGTTTGAAGAAGTCTCGAGATAAATTCTTTGGTGCCTTCGACGAACCATTTGAAAGTGGAGTGAAGATACTTGGAGGGCCACCCATGGCTCAGTCACACACATATGGAAATGACATCGAGAAGGATTCCATGACAAGCAAAATGAAGGATCAACTTGTTATCTTGGAGATGACTATTGAATAGATGACAAACACAATGTATCAATATGGTGAGAAGGTTGAACAAATGGAGACTGAGATAGGAAAGATGAAGCATGGGTTTAATGAATTCATCTAGGAGTGTCAAGAAACTGTGAACTTTCTTACTAGTACCTTGACTGATGACATTCAAGATAGAGTCAAGGCTCAAGGCAGTAGACAATGCACTTTCCTTAGTCATGCAGAAGTCTAAGGACCAAGATGAAATCATCACATTGTTGGAATGAGATTTGGACAATGGGAAAATATATGTTGTCATGCTAATGAGGATCAAGATAAAGGAACCTGAGCCATACAATGATACTTGCAATGCTAAGTTGCTTGGAAAATTCTATTGTGACATTGAGCAATACTTGGAGCGGTTGAACGAAATTTCTAACGAGGCTAAGGTGAGTTTTGTAACAATGTTCTTGACAGGGAATTCTAAGCTCTAGTGGAGGAATGTATGGAGGACTTGGTAGCTGGGAGAACCATTGAGAAGATTGAAAACTGGGAAAAGATGAAGGCAACCTTCACGACATAGTTTGGTCTAGGAAATTAAGCATGGATCACAAGAAATCAGTTGTTATCTCTCAAGAACGTTAGTAAGATACAAGCCTACATCAATGAGTCAATCAAGATCATGTTCAAGATAAAAGATATGTCAGAAAAAGACATATTTTCTACTTCATGAATGGCTTGCAGCGATGGGTGCAAAGTGAGTTGCGGCACCAGAATGTGCAAACTCTTGTCACAACCATCACCGCAATAGACAAACTGTTTGACTTTAGGGGTGAACCCAAGATAGGTCCTAGGAATAGTGAGGACACCCAACATGAAAAGAAAAAACAAGAGAATTGGAAGAGGAAGGATAAAGGAAAGACGAAGACGCCTAAGGAAAGTGATGATAATGCCAATAAAATGGATGCAGTCAAAGAGAAGAAACCAATTTCGTGTTGGATTTGTGCCAAGAAACATTATGCACATAATTTTCCCTTGAAATAGAAGTTGAATGCCTTGGAGAAGGAAAACAACCCATCTGTTGGGGTCTTTCAGGTCTTGAACTTTATCATGGAAGGTGAATTCATGAACAACCAAGAGAAAGATGAGATAAGACTTCACTATGTGCAGTCCGAACTCAACAAGAAGTCAATGACGACCATGGTGGACAATGGGGATACTGATAACTTCTTAAGGAAGGATATGGTGTGAAGGATTGGGATACAACCCAAACCAACACAAAAAACCTTCAATATGGTCAACGTAGGTGTAGAGAGCTTTGTTAGTGTAGCCAAGGATGTCTCGTTGAAACTTGGTGATTAGTGCGAAAGGACGAGTTTCACCATTGTTCCTATGGATGATTTTGAAGTTTTGATGGGACATGAGTTCATGAAGAAGGAAAAGGAAACGCCTATTCCTCACATGAACATATTGGCTATTTTCTCAGGATAAAATCCATGTTTGATTCTTTCCATAAGAAAGAAGGAAGGGGGGTACATGGATGCTTTCTTTGCGAATGGTTGTTGTGGACAACTAGAGAAGATAACCTTGTGGGGGAGAACTTGGTTAATGTAGAGTGATGGTTGACCTTGTGGGGGAGAACTTGGTTAATGTAGAGTGATGGTTGGACATGAGAAAAAAAAGAGACTTGTGTCGATGGAACAAAAGCTTACTGACGTTGAAGACATAGTTGTAGATTTGGATAAGACAATGGATGGCTTGGATGCTTTCTTTTTGAAGGTTGATGAATCACAACAAATATTGGAGGAATTTATAGGGATGAAGATGCCAGAGAAGTTCGTTGAATAGGAGAAGAGACCATTCGTCGACCAAGAGGATGTGAGGAAGACACAACAACCTTGGTGGAGGAGAAACAAGGAAGAGGTTGATTCCTCCTCTAATGAACTTGGACATGGTGAATGGTCGTATGACTGCTTTCATGGAAATATCCCCTACAATAGTGGGCTTACTACAAAAAATCAATGATCGTAAAGAAATCAAATTCGAAAGAGAACACACAACAAAGATATTATAACTGATTCAATTAAAATAACTAACTATCTTGGGGAGAAAAAGGATAAACTCATCGRAAATCCTACGTTTGAMGTCGTTCCTGAATTCCAKAATCTCCTCACTCTTTTCCGATAGTTCCTYTGCAACYTGCAAGAAATTTAAACATACAAGCCTACATAGAGAGGTAGTTATACTAGTAACTACCCAATAGTTCAATTAAATATAGCTCAATGATCAAAGAAACTAGTGTTCTAGACATCATMTATGAAATGATTGCAAATTAAACATTAAAAACACAATGATTTTCTATAAATACTCAACAGTTTTGGTAGTTACACTAYATACTTGTCCTAYGTGGCACTGCCATGTTGAAAGAGACTYAGGGTCTCTCAACCCAAGMTCCTATTATAAAGGTTGGTTTTGTCTCAYGATTCACCAACAAACTCAAGGAGGATATAAGGGAAACTCCTAKCCATATAWGAAGGTGATCAAAGAAAGTTGGAAACAAGGGTTTCCAGGTCAATAACCAATAAAMATTGGGATGTATATGGGCTTGTAKACATGGTGGGTGTATCCAAATGGATGTTTKCTTTGGTATGTAATGAATCATTAYCTTTCTCCTTGGACCRAATTCTCTATTTATGTTATCTCTAGTTGGTTAGAGACAATTGAGTAYAGGTAAAATGAATTAGGAAACTAACCAAACCCATAACTCAAAATTTAATTAGGCATACATATCTATATCTATATATATCTATCTATATATATATATAATCATTTATTAGCATGTACACAAATTTCCTTGGAGCAACCCGTGTATATACRTGTTGCATAACTTCTAGGGCACGTACAACTTCCAAAAATATGTTTTTTAGAAGGTCTCAAGGAGGTATGGGGAAGATTTGTYTACAAGTAGGATAGGGACTAGGGAAATAAGAGAATCAATGATTCAACGRTAGAAWTTGATTCTATAACAATGACCMTGAKMTAGAAYGACTTTTTCAGGAGTGCAAAGGCAAAATTGGTTCAAGTGTATCACTGCTTATGTTACACTGTTATCCCCAATTTCTAAGGATAACTAAGGAGATRATTTMKTGAGGCCCTTAGTTKGAAGACATGGAGTACCAAGAGRCAGATGACTGACAACGTCCACATGCATAGATAGAGAGMCACTTAACCACCACACATCTTGGATTCRTGACGATGKCATTCACCACATCAKCTTGCTTCMGGAAGATGATGGGTCTTGCTCCATGAGGTACAARTCRRGTATTGTGGTAATTTCCACTTTAATATTGCATGCATTTGAGTATGTTGCATTTAAACTTGCTTTWAATTATAGAACATTTKCTTGGAAGTTATGCTCTTTTCCCTATTTCACCTTGATGGTTGGCATTRTGCCCTAGTAAGAGATCACCCTTAGGGATGGGTTTTCTATTGGAAGGTMTCCTTGACAAGTCATTTTTCCTTTCYCGATCATACTTACCATTTTTCACACTTAACCYCWTATTCGTCTCCTTATCTTTTGGGATTATTGGGTGTACTSACCCAAGAAGGAATTGTACCTCATTTCATGGGAAGAAGGGGATGAAGGCCCTRAAGATTTGTAGTCGAAAAAAGATAAAATCCAATCATAAATMTTCTAGATGCTTGCCTAGKGATCCMTAGGACAATGAAATGTCTCTCAAAASAAACCGATGGGACCCATGAAAAATAACAATATAAAAATGCCAACCAAGGTAGAGCGTGTGYAGGCAATGTTTTTCATGCTTAGGTATAAGTCCCAYACATTGTCTTCAACTTGGGGAAGCATAATGTGATCGRGGTAGAGTCAAGGTGGGAAATGTTTTTCATGMTTAGGTAGAAGTCCCACCTTGGCTTCAACCTGGAAAMATCTTAAAAKAAATCAAATGGAAATAAATGGGCTTGGAAAAAGGATGCATTGAAAACGAAGGCGTAACACACCCTCTACAAAGGCACCCATAAATGAGAYAATACGAACCCTTKTATGTTATGAATCCCATACCCAAAATTATTATCCCCCATCCACTTMATTTTCTCCACATGACTTAGAGAGGTTTCAACSTAGGAAACACTCTTTGAGAGGTTTSAACCTAGGAAACACTCTTTGTCAACCCTCCCATACCTAAACTTGGAAAWTTGCATAGGKTCTTTGAGCACTTGTTTAATTTGATGAGGTAGTTYTTGATGTACATGCTTACATGGMTCTTATATTAAATGTGATTTTACTTTCCATGATGCTTTRAMTTKAGATCCTTGGATGACATACTTGTCTRTCTTTGCAGGATCTTGTYGGTGGAMRTTTTGGAGRAACAAGCCCAACTTGGGCTTCATTGAGGCAGGAARCCCACTGGTTGGATGCCATAKCCCAGACCTTGGGKAAGTATAGGAGAGGAACACTACCTTTGGAGGCAAAGGAAGAGACCTTGGAGGATCTCACCTTTCCCTTGTGAGCCCAACGATTTGCCTTTGGAGGCTAAAACGTTACTTTGGAGGGCTTGACGTCACCCTAGGGATAGGATTTTGGTGGTGATGATGTTGTTTTGATGGAAACTTGGCACCTTTGGAGGAGGAATACCTTTTTCATCACATAGATGATCCTAATGCATGAAGAAGGGGCCTTAGGGGGCCCAACGACCTCCTCCATTTGCTCAACGACTTGCTAAAGTGACCTAGAAGGGGTTGATGTCATACTTTAAGGTTTCTTATGTGCATTTTTTAAGATAAATTTTATTTTATTTTATAAAGGGGAAACATAAAGGGGGAATGGCTCTCTTATTTTGTGGTTTACCCTAACTAATGTGGAAAAACACTTTTTAGGAGTTTTGTATAAATAAGAATCATTTTTATTTCATTTAACATAAATCTCTCACATGAGAAGAGGTACTTGGATAAAATTTTCTCCCCTATTGAGAAATATCACTCTCTCTCTCTCTTATGCATTGGTTATAATTTTTCTTATGGAGAAAAGTGGTGCACTATATCTTGGAGGCTCTTTCTCTTGCTATGATGATGAAAATTATTGGTAACTAGGGTTTTGTTTTGCATACTCTTGGAATTGGTAAGGAAGATGTACATTTATTAGCTCTTCTTTCTTGTTCCATGGTTGTTATTGGATAGATCCTTGGAGGAATATAAGGGGATATACCCTCCACCAATATTTATCATTGTTTTTGGTTGGAAATGCTACTAAAAAGGTTGCTAGGAAGAGTAAAAGGGCTTACACCCTCCTAGAATTTACCTTGTTAGGGTTGCTTGCTCAAGGGAGTAAAAGGGATTACACCCCTTGAGAAGTAGTAGGCCTAAAATAATACAAGAAGACTCCATAACCTATTGGCAAGGCACTAATCATTTATTGCATTGGAGAAATACATTACTTGCATTGATAAACATGATTTTGAGAGATATTGATCATGTTCAAGTTGGAATATTTTCTTGGTGTCTTAAGATTGGTAAAACCACTAGGGAGTTTTAATTGGCCTAATAGTTCTTGAGTTGTAGTCAATCAAAATCTACAACCATTAGGGCTGTAGAAAAAACAATCTATTTTTCTTACTTTTATGTGCATTTAAACCGTGGAAATTCACTTGTAAGCCACTATTTCCATTCTACTACTTATTGGTCAACTTTTTGTTGGATTACTTGCTAATTTTTGTGGTTGAAACTTTCTGTTGTAGCATATATTTGGTATATCCACTTGGTTGTTACAATTAATATATGAAAAAACTATCTAACATCCCTCTTTCACCGTCAAAGTCCGTGCTTTAGTATTGGAAATTTATCTATTGGTTTAGTGCTCCATTCTCCAATAATTGTTTGACAAGTTTGATGGTTATTTCTACAGTACTTAATTGATTTCATTGTTGATATAAAATTTTGTTTACTGCTGTAATTGAGGACAACAAGCTTCACTTGCTTGTCCATTGGAATATTGTGCTTGTATACTTGTCTTTCTCTTGTCTTGGGTTGGTATAACTATCTTATGCAGGTACTCAAGTGTTTGGAAACCATTGGCCATCATCAATACTTGTTTCCAAGACATATTTCACTTCGTAGCTTGACATATAGGGGCATCATATTCCACTACTCGACTTTCCATCTAATTTCCCTTTAGGGTAACTCGATATTCCCCCCTTGTGTAGGATTTATCCTTCACTAAAGAGAGGGGATGGTTTATCTAAGGTGACAATGGGTAGAATCTTCCATAGTTATCGTCATATTTTGGATTGGGTCGGGATTTTCCCAACCTACAATTTGTGCGATAAAATTTTGGTGCCGTTTCTAGGGAGGATTTTGAATCCTCTTTAATTCCCTAATGACACTTTGGAAAACTATCCTAAAGGATTTCCTATTTTTCCTGACAACTCCACCTGAGGAAACTTATTTTTCCTTTCTTGATGGGATTTTCAACTCGTTTGGAAACTCCACCATGAGACAAACCCAAGGGAAGGATTTCCCTAACCCTCCACCTATACCCAAACTCCATAAAAAAAAAGACAAAACATCCTAAACCCTTACCCTCTCCTACTTCTCCGGGGCCTTCAACCTCGTCCATACCTTGTTCACCAAACACTCCCCACTCTCTGTTACAGAAATATTCCCCTACAGACAGGTGAACTTTCACTTGGATTATTGAACCCTATACCAAGACAGAAACAATCATTTGGACACTAACATTCCTATAAACTAATTTTTCTTATCAAAAAAGAGAGGAGAAGGTAAAGTAGGATGTACTCTGTTTACGATGTTTGTCCCAACTGCTCCTATCTGCAAACTTGATCCAATTCCAGTCGTAAATCAATACATGCAATGAAAAACAAGAAACAAACGAATTCCTTCTACTCTAATGGATTAGGCAAAACAAATTCATCTATTCAAATGAAATTAAACATAGAAAAGCACATGAAACCACATACTTGAAGGAAATAGGCCAGGTATATTAAATGAGAACAAAGAAAACTTACAGACCATGAATGATGTCAGTTGCAACTCCTCCAAGCTCTCCTCATCCAACCCTTGCATGAATCCCATGATCATAAGTTTGATATCTCCAAGCTCCCTCCCCTTCTCCATGGAAATCCCTCATTATATATGATTTGGAGGCTTAACCACCATGGAGAAGATCATTCACTAGATCCACTAAAATGGGATATCTAAGATTTTTAGGTAGAAAATATGTCTCAAGGATTTTAGGGAGAAAATATGTCTCAAGGATTTTAAGGAGGAAATATCTCTCAAGATCCACCAAATTAGGATTTTGGTTTGAGAAAATATCTTCCTTGAGATTAGGAAACTAAATGTGAGGTGGATTCTCACACTAAATTAATTTCCTTTTTATGAATATTAATAAATAATTCATGTGCACATAGTATTTTGATATTCATATAATATATTTCTCTTCCACATTGACTAGGGATTGTGACATGTTATTTCATGTTGTCAAGGTGTATGCGACACTTAGAAAGGTGCATATGACACTTTTATGACAGTTGCGACATTTACGTGTAAATAGGGATGACATTTAAGTGTGACATTTTGATGTGTAACATATGCCCCCTAAAGTGTGAGGACAAAAGAGAAACTGATGGTCGAAACACTTTTAAAATTCTTCAATGCAAGGGTGTGGAGTTGGAGAACCTGGCAGAAGCTGCAAACAATCATCAAACAATATTAATATATGTTCCATTTCCGAGGCAGACATACCTATCCTTGGAATATGAGATGACTCAAAGCACGATCGTTGACAAATACACTACGGATCCATGAAAAATACTTTCTAAGGATACGACCACTAGAGACACAATGTGGATCCATACCTCCATGACATGAACTGATAGTAGCCATGAAAAATACACAGTGGAGCTAGGAGATGATAAAACATAGCCACAGACCAAT
>JZKD02S2017867.1:19018-40162 GCA_000966675.3 Picea glauca | reverse complement strand
CTGATATATGTTGTTGATATGTGCTCACATATAACTGGTTATAAATGAAAACAATGGGTAATGAATAAATTTTGAATGCTAATTGATGAGTTTTTGTGCAAGAGGGAAGTTTTGGAAAAAAGAGCCCCACACTCATTCACCCCCCCTCTAAGTGTGGTAGGTGTGTCCAACGGAATCATATGATTAGAGGTCAATGATGTAAACCTACTATCAGAATCGAGGAGGCATGCCATTGAGGCATGGAGGTCCTAAGGTACTAACTGGTTTCTAAGTCTAATTCCTGTATGATGTGTTAAATTCGACGGGAAAATACTTGTCAAAGGAGGGCCTTGATGTATCCCCCATCATCGACACGAAACTGACACAAGAAAGTGATGTAAGATGGTGAATCAAATGAGTATGGACTGACACAGGAAATGGAAACCGGAAATACTGCAGATGGATGGTTTGAAGTGAAACTTCCCTTGAACATGATGAGGCACAACAATTGACTTGGAAACATTGACTCGACGAGTACCAAGAATGTAATGTGACAATAATAAGGGCACCCTTCGACTGGATGAAAAAGTATGGTGACACATGGAATTGGAATGACTTAGAGACAAGCGGATTACCCAACTGTAAGATGAGACACAAACAAATGCCATGTTCAAGGGAAAAAATAGCTGCCATAAAGGATTCCCAAAAACTTGACCCACTTCCTTCAATTTTTCCCCCACCCAGATAGATGAGTACCTCTTTTTCATTTAACAAGCTTGATGAGGGTAACACATGCTCAATATAACTCACCTTCGGTAAGTTACTCTTCATTTATTTAATGAACTAGAAGAAGTAAGGGTTCATTCCCATATGGGTCCTTCAATGTGTAGTTTAAAGGGAGTCCATGGAAGGAAAACTCGATGGTTTTTCATGTTTAGAGAGTTTGAAAAGAACTTAAAGGTGAATATGTGGATGATTTTTTCATAAATTTAGTCTCTCAAGCCCGAAAAAAGTGTAAAACAATACATGGGAGAACTCTTCTAATCATGCTTGATTAGAGTGTTCCTTTTACGTAATTAGTCTCGCGAGGCCGAAAAAAAGATAAAATATCACTCGAAAGACTCCCTTTCAAACCTTTTAACGAGTGTGAAAGGAAGAAAGATCACTCGACAATATTCATGTTTAGAGAGTTTGAAAAGAGCTTAAAGGAGATTCCAAAATGTTCCCTTTTCATATAGATTTTAAGAGTCCTAAAAAGAGATAAAAGTGTACTCGATAACTTATTCTCATGTATTTACGAGCACGAGAAATAAAAAATACTAAGCTCGATAAATTATTCTCATGTATTTATGAGCATGAGAAAGAACAAATACTAATCTCATTCTAGAAAAATACTACTACGTTATCATGGGAATGACCTTCAAACGAGGATCACTCCTAGCAGTGTGTCTCTCTAGAGGTAGTTTTTCCCTAGCTTCTTTAGCAGAAGTTAGGGGTTTTTCTCCAGCATGATGTCCAGAGGCTGGAGACCTTCCCCCCAAGCGTCATTTCCTCTAGCGATTCTTCTTCTTTCCTCATTTAGGTTTCTGGTTACTAATGGAAACATTTTCACTAGGCAGAGGAAAATAAGGTTCAAGTACTCGATCTAGAGTGAGAATTGATTGTAATGGAGGGGAGTTTGTTTCATTTTTTAACGATCTTGACAGAGAAAATGAATTATGCTCATAGCTTATGTTTCATTTTTTAATGATCTTTCCACAGAGAATAAAAAATATGCTCAAAACTTTTGTTTCATTTTTTAATGAGCTTGCCACAGAGAAGCAAAACTATGCTCAAAACCATTGTTTCATTTTTTAACGATATTGCCACAGAGAAGAAAAAATATGCTCAAAACCTATCCTTGATCATGGCTTCCAAGAGGACAATGCTCTGGAAGGAATACATGTCAAGGGTCAAACACCAGCCGTGAATTCTAGGAAATCTTCACTGGATGGAAGAAAAACAATCCAGAAGGAATACATGTCGATGACCTCGATAAGGGTAGGGATATCTGGCTCTAATAGCCCTATCGAATATATGACCATGTCAACTACTGGATCTAATTCAAGAGAAGGGAGAGATTCCCTCTCATGTGGGGTTGAACACATGGGGCATGCCATTACATAATTGACCCGTGGTGGGGTGGACATCGCTAACATGTATGGATTGTTCAGGGAAGGTGGATGGTTGACCATCAGATGAGGGTAAATGAATGAAATATGGTCGATAGTTACTGTGTTTCCATTGTGAGGGAAACATATCACTCGAAAGGGAGTGGACACAAAATATCTCATAAAATAGACATAGTCTCGTCCGAGGAGCAGGTTAAATTCCAAGGGGTCGTGAACTACCATCACATCGACGTAGACCATTTTTCCTCCCAAAGTAACCATAAACTGAGGAAGGATCCCTAAAGGTTGACTAAATCTTCTGTCAAAGGTTAACATATTTTGAGTCACAGGCGCAAGCTACGGGGAACCAAAATATTTCCAAGAATTAACAGATAAGATGATAGCAGGAGCACCTTCGTCTATTATATTGTTAGGAATATTCCTGTCACAAACCTGCATGGTCATTTAGAAAGGCACATAAGAAGGAAGACGAGGTTCTGTCAAATGATTCCAATTAATAGAAATCATTTGATTACTTGAAGGGGGTGCCATTGGGATAAGTAGAAAGCACCCTTATCCAAGTGAATCAGTATTAACGAGGTATACCTGAGCGACATCCTCACTCTTTGAATGAGGAGTGGGATCGATCGATGACAAAACCTGATCGACCACTTTGGCACTCTTCAGATGAAGAGTGGGGCTGATCGATGATGGAACTGGATCAACTACTTGGGTTAGTGGTTCAATCGAGGATGAAACCAGATTGACCACCTAATCAACCAGACTGACCGGGGATGGAACCAGATTGACTAGTCCATCAACTAATGATGGTTTGAGAGAGATCTTATCATGATAACCAGTTGGAAATTGAATCTTTTCCAAAAGATAAGAAGCCTCGTTCATACGAGGGAAACATTGAGAGTAATGATCACCTTCGCATAACATACAAGGAAATTTGATAGTTCTATTCTTCTTACCAACCTTAACATCACTAGTTGATAGGGTGTCACTAGCATGTTTAGTAGGGGTTGATGACGTGGAAGACCACATTTCTAAGACCTTGGGGAGACCAGGGAAATCCCTCAGAAAGTGGTCACCCTTACAAATCCTGCAAGGGAATTTAGGTTTGGGATTCTTCATTTTAGACTTGTCGAATTTATCAACACTCCCAATACAATTAACAATAGTTGGTTGCTCGGATCCAACATGAACTAATGCAGTTGGAGGCTTGGTCTCTTTCTAATTCTTCTTCTTCTTCCCCTTTCGTTTATTTTTCTTCTTATCAACCTAGATACTTTCTTTAGATCTTTCACTAGGCAAAGAAGGAGAAAGGAAAGGAGACCTGATGGGTGAAGAAGGTGAAAGGTCGACATGAGGTTGATTTGTGGGTGGTGTGCTTACATTCAAAGCATTAGGTGCATTCAAAACACAGTGAAAAATCGAGATCACCAGAGTGGGGAACAAACAAACCGGTAACCTGATGGTGGCAATGCACGAAGGAACAATGTTTCCAAAAGAAGGAAAGGCGAAAGGTTCCATGGGAAAAGGGGTTCCCAGTAATTGATGCCATTGACACTAACTCAACCTAAGGTCCACTAAGGAAAACAAACAACACACAATACAAATCTAAAAATAAAAAAATAAAACAAACCTTCCCACAATGAAACCATTAGTTGGTGATGAAATCCAACATCACTAGATCAATATCGAAAGGGATTGGGATAGAGCAGGTGTATCAGTTACGTTGGTGACCTTCTTAACAAACTTATTCCTTGGTGCAAGTTCACACATAGTTTTACCCGTGCGTGTACCCTCCAAGGAGCCTGAGTGAGTTTAACCAACGTCTGACCTAGGTACGGTGAAGACTCCTCTTCACCATCACCTTGTGTATCAACCCTAGAGATATAGGTCACTAAGGTTACCAACTCACAGTCATCCTTTGGGTGGGTACAGTCGACACTCGAGAAGGATAACAAGTTTGAAATTGTTCAAGAGAACTGAAGACAAGTGGACCAGAATACTACTGAGAACCCTAAACGGATTCAAGATTCATGAAGCTCAGAGACTAAATGAAACCAGTCATTTCTCAGGAAGAACCCCCAATATATGATATTTCCGCTACGTGGGTTCAGCTTCAGAGGGGAAATCTTCGTTGCTCTCCTGCACACGACCTCGTGTTTAACCCCTGTGTGAGAGGGGGATCTCGACTATGCTTATACAAACAATTGGATTTATCGCTCCCTAATGTTATCACCCCATAAATTATGGAAATCAACTGGTGACTGGGATATTATCTGTATCTAGTATTTTTGTTGACAAATGATTTTTCATTCTGCAAATAATTTGAGAAAAAAAAAAACAAAAAAAAACGAAAGAAAAAGAGGGCATAAAAGAATTAAAAAAAAAGCCCCATGCAATAATAGTAACTTGGCCATACCTTTCAAGCATGGCCAAGTTATTTTTAAATTTGATGTTGATAGGATAGTGAATAATTTGTCTAAACAGTTTAATCTTAGCCAAAATGTCTAGGTTATATTAGTGAATAAATCTGGCCAGACTGTCTAATCCTGGTTAGATAGCCCCAGGGTAGAGTAATTTCTTAACCCAACAATTTTATCTGGGTTAACTGTCATAGGAATATAGGGTAGCATGTAGGTTAGTCTCTTCATTGTTTCACTCCAATAAAACCAGCTCAATGTAAAATGTCACACCATGTCTCAGAAGCCTAGAGGATAGTTGGGTCGAAGCCCCTTGGTGTTGTTTATTTAAAAATTTGGGGGAAAAAAACCCATAAAATGCATGTATCCTAAGTTTTCCCCAGCACATGTGCTTTTCCGCTCCCCATTTATGCCCCTTGCACATTTTGACGGTCTATATCGCAGCGCTAAGATCTACGGTGCACAGAGCATTCCGGACCCCCCCGACCATTCTGATTTTAACCGGGGGGGGTCCGGAATTGGTGATAAGATTTGCGCAGATCTGGACGGTCCGGGAACGTGCGCGTAAATCCACGGTCCAGATTTGATTCCAGACCCCCCCGATCGTTATGCCTTTAACGGAGGGGGGGGTCCAGAATGAATGATAAACGACGCGCTAAGATCTGCGGCCAGAAAGAGGGCGCGTAGATCAACGGCCCTAATTGGTTTTTGGACCCCCCCTGATGATCTGCTTTTAACCGAGGGGGGGGGTCCGGAATGGTTTTTCCCTCTGGCGGGCCCCTTGTCATATGTGGCATCAGCCTATTGGTCCCGAAGTCCCATCACCATCTGCTATCTGACAGCTCCCGTCATTCATGGACGTCATCTTCCACTTGTTCCACTTGCTCCCGAGTTATGTCACATCCCATAACTGTTGTCAGTCCCCTACCCCTTTTCATTCATGAACAACCCCTTATTGCGACTTTAATCCCCAATCCCTAGCAGCCACATCACCCATCCGTATGTTTTGGCCACCGTCACCTGCCATCTCACCCCCAAGTGGCCCTTTGTCCATTTATTACTGGATAACATACCCGTTATCCTGATGACCTGTCTCTCGCGTCCAACCGACCCTAGTTTTAAATAAAATTACCGTTCTCCTCCATTTTCGTTGTTCACTCGTCGCACCAGAAAATCTCATAGCCAGCCCCTCTGTTACATCCCGTCGCCTTCATCCACAGTCAGTCGACCCCACTAACTTCGTGTTTATTGCAGGTATTGTTGCAGAGATGGCGCCAAAGCCAAGACAAGCAGAAGGAGAGGATAATCATTTTCTCCCGCCTCCTGTCGACCTGGAAAAAATCCCATTGGTCGAAAAAGATAGATTGATCACTGATACCAAGTGTGATTTCGATTTTTCAGACCTCCAGTCATGGCTCCGGGAGGTTTTCCTGGACCAGAGCGATGAAATTGGACTCTGGGAGTCCAATTTGCCCCTTTACCTCTTTCCCCAGATACACCATTTCCCCGAGTTCGCACTTAAATGCCAAGCTCACTACATCCCCAAACAGAGAGTCATCATATCCTCATCCGGAGACACCCTGTTCCTCATCACTCCCGAAGACATAGACCAGATGATGCAAATTCCCCGTGCCAAATCTGTGTCTCCTTTCAACTTAGAAATCCTCACTGAGTTATATCAAAATATGACTTTTCCCCAGAGAGCTCAGATATTCGAGCTTTTCCTTCCCACCTCCACTCAATTCCCTTCCACAAATCCCCCTTACCCGTCATCCATGTTCTCCACCAAGGGAAACCAAGTCATTTCATCCCTTTGTGCCCTGCTAGGTTACTATTCCGACCAGTGGGTAGATGAGCCCATTCTGGGTTTTCTATCCATTTTCTCCAATGATGAAAAACCCACAACACAGTTTAATTACAGCACCTTCTTGGCCGATAATATTCACGAACAGTTAGTGAATTTTGGCACGAAAGGCATGTTCAGATACTCGTCTATATTGGCATACATGTTTGTCTACCTTCAAGCAGATAAATTTAGTTTTTCCATGCAGAAGATGGACGCAGATGGAAGGCCTCAGCCAGTCACAGCATGGACCTCTATGTTGAAGCATAACTCCATAGAGTACATCTTCAAAGCATTCATTGACCTGTTCTACCACCCTGTGGTAAGCATGTTGAACAGCAGGCCCGAGCCTCGAATAAACGACGAAGTCCAGAGAATTTTGCATCTCTCAGACAACACCAAGACCGGAGATTAATACCTGTATCAAAACCATACCGAGATCAGAGTATTCGGGTGCAAGTTGGCACCTTACAAGCTGCCTAAGTATATGTCAGTAAGAATCTTTGCTCTAGAATACATAAGACAAATCATGAATTCAGATGATATCCATTTCGTGTCTTTGAAGAAAAAGCAACAGCTTCAAATCAAGGGGAAAATTGGCTCATTCATATGCAACAGTCGAGGCGCTGGAGAAGAAGTTGACCGGATGCTGAGAGAGATGAAGTTCTTCTTAAGCTTCCCATGGCACTATGATCCATATGGGATCATCTCAAAAATGCGGGTGAAGAACAAAAATATCCCGTATGTTCATGAAACCAAGCCCGAGATTGAGAAATTTTCTAATCAGACGGTGTGGGTGCCTAACACCTTGATTGAAGTGGAACAACAGGATCCCCCTACCACTGTGCCACCAACTTCCACGCCACAAGTCCCTAAGGAAAAAATGCCTCGACAAGAATCATCTCCGCCTTTCACGGAGGTGTCGTCTGAAGAATTCCAGTTACATACTAAGAGTCCCAAGACAACCACAGTTCCCAGCCCTACTGGGGAGAAAGAGGCCTCGCCTACCACAGTTGCTAAGTCTATCATTCCACCCTTCGGTTCAAGGCTGCATAAGGAAATCACCCCAGTTGTGCTGAAGAAATTCACAGACTCCCCACTGGACACTCAGTCGGGCAAGATTGGGCCCAAGTTGAGTATTTTCGAGAAGTATGAGCCGATTAAGAAAAAGAATCAGACACTTACCACCAGCACCTATGCTCAGTTTCAAAAGAAGACGTCAACTGCGCAAAACAGGCTATTGTCCGCATTTGACACAGAAAAGGGCAAGATGCACATGGCCTTCCTCCAGGCGTAGGTACCAGACCCTAAGGTAATTACAGACTACAAGAGGGCCACCTACGAGTCCCAGACGAAGGACGTGCACCCAACAGATCAGATGGATTTGCACAAACAGACTGGGGAAATGGTATTTCACATGTTGGCACATGCTTCAGCTTCTGCAGCAAAATTACAGGTATCATTGAACAATGCTCAGACACAACTTAAGTTGGATAAGATATCATCCTTCGCAAAAGACAATAGAATCAAAACTTTGGAGGAGCTGGTCCTCAAGATCGGCTATGACCCCTCCAACGTCAAAGATGCACAAGAGATAATAAAGAAGAATAATGCATATATCGCCTCCTTGAGGAAACAACTGAAGCTCCCTCCTACATAAGACTCGCAGGCAAAGGAGATAGCAGAGAAAGAAGGCGAGAAAGATGAAATGCTCAAGCCGCTCATGGAGAAGAATGCACGTCTCAAAGAAATGGAAGCTGAGATGGATAGATTATTAAAAGAGAAGGAACAGATGAAGACAATGGAAGTCATTCCATTGAGTGCCATTCTGATTTCAGGAGCAAGCACAGTAGCAGTGACAGTCATCCCATCTGCAACACCAGTGACACCACAAGAAGGGACAACCAATCTCACCAAATCCATGGAAAAGATGAACCTGCAAGAGACAGAAATCAACAGGCTTAAGAAGGAAGTTGAGAACCTCCAGGAACTCAAAACTTCTTTCCAGACATGTCTCTCCAAAGAAAAGAAGGTAACTGAGCAGCTCAGGAAGGAACTACAGCAGCTCCAAAAGAAAACAGTGGCAGGGAAGACTTTGGCTGAGGTCAAAGAGAATGTATGGACAGACATCACAAAGTCCATAAATGAAATCTGGACCATGATCCAAATCATGTTTGAGCAGAACGAGTTGGTCCAGAGGATCAAACAGGCCATTGAAAAGATCAGAGTAGAATTAGGAGATAGACCAACTCAGGCAAATGAGATCATCAAATTCCTAAATTCTAAGACCCGAGAAGAGCTAGAAGAGTTGAAGATCGAGGACAAAACAGAGACCATCCTTGAGGTCAAAAGAGTTTTGACCAAGAGGGGATTAATGCTTCAACTAGAAGAAAAGGTTCATACCATGGACCTAGGGGTACAAAAATTCTTCAACAAGATCGAGGCTCTCCAGAAGAAAGGTCTCCCCAGTCTGAAGATTATTAATGATAAACTGATGACACTCCTAGATTACAAAAAGAGATTGTCTGAACTATCTAAAGACTGTTCAAAGTTTTTTGGCATACAAGGGAGCATCATCGGCAAAGAATTCATGAACGCTCTTCATTCGGACATCAGTATCCAACATGAGATTCGATACATATTCCTCACTAAGCCCACTTTCGCCAAATATACGGAAATGTATGAAGTGTATCGGAGATTACTTAAAGTCACTGTGCCTAGTCATCTCAGATGGGCGGAACTCTGTGATCTGCTCGATTAGCAGATGAGTTGTCCAGGTCCAGTCACCTGTCCATTCAGATGAGGTCATGAAAAGGCTTCATCAACGGTCTACCTAGAATTTCCGCATGCAATTGTACCAAGTCATCAAGCAGTTTGATTAGTTAAATTAGTTAGGCTAAAAATAGAATAAGCACGTCCTGATCAGTTATGACAGGAACGTTTGTAATTTGAATTATAAATACTTCACCTTTCGAAGTATTGAGGGTTGTTGATCTTTACACCCTGAAGCTATCAGACTATAACAATTTTTGAAGAGATCTGCCATTAATAAAAAGGAGGCACTTTTACAAGATTCTTGCGTGTATTCACTGGTGATGTTATTCTCTAAGTTGAATGTTATTCTTTCTTTGTGATCATTTTTTTTTCTGAAACTAATCTTTAAGAGTAACGTATGTTGCAGGATTTATCTTGGATACCCTGTTTCCGACTTTAAAGATTTTAATGTTTATCTTCTGATGTTTTCAATTAAGAAATTCTTAACTGCTTCTTAGTTGAATTTATCTTGCTCATATTTTCTTCTGTCCATCATTTAAGCTACTAAAAGATCCAGTGAGTATATTATCTCTCCATGTGGAAGTCTTCTTTATCGTTTCTGGTTGTATTTCATATTTAATTAAATACAGACCCCATAGCCCAATGGAAATGTAGACTATCTCAACCAATTCAAAAAACACTTTGACAACAAAACCTACCTATTTCTTTACCTAGACTAACATCTAAAGTTATAAACAAAGCTAAATCATATAGAGAGATCCCTCTCTGAAGTTGGAAGGGATAGATCCCAGCTTTAAAAGTGTTTGGATAAAGTTACCTTTGTAGATTTCTTATGTTTCAACCTCTAGGAAATTTACCAAGTGTTAACATAATGGCGACTCCACTGGGGACGAACTAAAATTGATAATTTCGCATTTTCTTTCCCCTAAAAAGAACGTTCAAATTTGAAAATAAAATAATGTTTAGAGGTTGACCAAACTTTGTACATATTATTTTCAGACTCGCAAAATTAATATATATATATATATATATATATATATATATATATATATATATATATTAAAAACCAAAAAGAGTTCTGGCTCCCAAGAAAGTTCATACCCGATCTCATCCAAACACAGAACCCGCAATAGAGATAGATAACCCCGAATGGTTTCTCAGGAAAAAGACCTTTGTTGCTGGTTCAGTGAGTCATATTCCCCTTCATAAGTCTCCTTCCTTTTGCGAGAAGCTTGTTGCCACTCAAAACTCTGACCTTGAAACCTTTCCACAGCGAAACCTGGTTAGAACACGGTCTGACAGTCTTGTGACTAAAATCGTCTTTGACCCAACCGCGTTGCATCCCCGAACCCCTGAAGTTCAGTCTCCCACGACTAAACCTCAAATCACTCCCTCAGCACTATCCAGTCCCTCCTCGTCCTCGTCTTCAGCCGCCACCTCGACCATCCAGGTTGTCGTCCCACCTCCTCCACCCATCATGGCAGCTCGATATACTCCCTTGGTGTTGGCTGCGCCGCTACATGCCATGCCCCAAGACTATCAAACTAGACTCCCATAGTTTGACGCAACGGGACCTTTAAACGCCCAACAACATGTCGACAAAATGAATGATTATTTTGACTTGCAGGAAGTTGATGAGGCTGACGTTCAAATGAGATTGTTTGCCCAGAGTTTGACCGGTGACGTAAAAAAATGATTCAAAGCTTTACCTACTGCCTCAATTCCTGACCTTGTCACTTTTCAAAGGAGTTTTCTTGACAGATGGGAGGTAAAGAAAAACCCTCTCCAAATACTATCAGAATACGAGAATATAAGAAGAAATCAAGGTGAGACGGTACAAGATTGCTGCACCCATTTCAACAACCTGTACAATGCAATCCCAACTGAAATCAAACCTCCACGGGGTATGGCATTGATTAAATTCCCGGATGGATTTGATGCTGACATGTCATACCAACTAAGAGAAAGAAATTATGCCACCCTAGAGGACATGCAGAAAAGTGCTATAAGTGTGGAGGCCAATCTATTGGAAAAAAGGGCACGACAGAGGTCAGAAAGGAGAGTCACAATTAAAGAAGAACCTTCCACATCGAATACAGATTCCAAATTGGATTCTTTGGCCAGAACAATGAAACTAATGCTGGAAAGATTGACTGTATCAGACATAAATCCTCTAAGAGACAACACACCTGCTCCTCAGGTTCGGAACCCCAATTTCAGGAGAAACCCTCCTCAAATCAAACAGAGATATCCTAGGGATTAAAGAGAGCAGAGGGGCCCAGATCAACAGATTAGACCTCCCCTGCAATAAAACTATGATGATGAAGGGGGGGAAGTGATTGAGGAATTGGAGGACACTCACATCAACCTCATGGGCATTCACGACAATGAAGTTATCTTCCTTACCCAAGAAGAGCATGAACTTTTTCTTCTAATTCAAACGAAAGTATGTGAAGAAGCTGAAGACACAGAACAACAGGCCTTTGAGAATGTTATTTTGGAGGTACATCGTCAATACAATCTGCGGAGTAAGAAGACAGAAGGGAATTCCCCAAAAAAGACGACTGAAACACAGAAGGTAGCCGAGACCAAGAAGACCCCTGAGCCATCTACTGAGAAGACTCCTGAGAAAACTACTACTGAGAAGAATCCTGAGAAAACTACTGTTGAGAAGATTCCTGAGAAGAGTAAAGTCGACGCTCTCGTGAAGAAAAACCTCACCATTCTAAAAAGGACATCACATCTCGATGTTTCACCTATTAATCCACCGAGTACTTCTAAGTAGAAGAATATGGTGGACAAACCAGAAATGATGATCCAAGGCAGAGCTCCTATACCCTTTAGCCTGGAAGGGGAATTGGCCAAAATAAAAACTCCCATCCCACTTACAGAGTTGATGAACAGAGGCGATTATCATTCACAAGTGATTAAAGCACTGGCCATTGAACCAGACATAGGCACAAAGGCCTTAACCATTGGATCAGCAAGTCATTCAGACACTGTGAACCTTACTGATGATCGACCTGAGCTTTTGTTCGGACCTGAAGTAGATGGTCGAGATGATACTGGTGAGGTCGCTCCTTTTTACATCAGTCTGAACATACAGGACTTGATCTTGCATAACGTTATGCTGGATTTGGGTGCCTCTCACAACCTGATGCCTAAAGCAGTAATGGAGAAACTGGGACTGGAGGTCACTAGACCATATAAGGACTTACACTCATTCGACTCCAATAAAGTTAAATGTATTGGTTTGATCAAGGACCTATGCATCACCTTGGTTTAGATTCCTGCGAAGAGCATGGTAATGGATGTGGTGGTTGCAGACATCCCGCCGAAGTATGGGATGTTGCTATCCTGGTCTTGGGGGGCGAAGTTGAAAGGAACCTTGCAACTGGATATGTCTTATGCCACTATCCCAGTGTTTGGGCAACAGAAGAGGCTATACAGAGAAACGTTGATGAAGTACATGGTCAGTAGCCAAGAAAAACCACACAAATATCCCCTTTACTCTGCGCATTCCGATTTAGATTCGTTCATCTTGTACAATGATGGTGATATGGAAGAGCAAGAGACTCAGCTGATGGAAGACACATCTAGTCAAGATGAAATCCAAGAAAGCATTGAGGTAGCAAAGATGAAGAACATGATAACTGAAGAGTTACCCGTTGATTTCTGGAGCATGGATTTTGATGGAGCTGTGAGTAAAGAAGGAGCAAGAGCTGGTGTCTGGCTGCATAATCACAGAAACAGGTATTCGGAAAACCATTCCTACAAATTAAATTTCCAGTGCACTAACAATGTTGCCGAGTATGAAGCCTTGATGCTCGGTCTAAAACTTTTGAAAAAGGTTGGTGCTAAACAGATTATGGTGAGAGGTGATTCTGAATTGATAATTAAGCAAATCAAAGGTGAGTATGCTGCTAAACACCCACGTCTTAGAGCTTATAGGAATGTTGTTCTTGATGCTTTGAGGTGTTTTACTGAATTTGACTTGCAGGTAATGCCGAGGGGACATAATATTTTAGCAGATGGATTGGCCACCTCAGAAGCCACCTGTAAGATTCCTTTCCGCCCGACTCGCCCATATACTGTTGAGGTGAAATGCAGACCTACAGTTCCCGACAATATCAGGTACTGGAAAGTGTTTGGTAATGATGATCAAATCGAAGACTTTATGCAATGTAAAAACGACTTTGAATGTACAAATATAGATTTAGAGAATGAAGATGAAAATGTAAATAGTTCTGATTTTGAAATTGATAGTGTAAATACCATAGATTCAGGAGAATTAGGTGATGACGATTTGGATGCTGACGTTTTACAGTTGAAAAGCAATGTTTTACCTAGAGGCCTAGTTCCTTTAGAGGACTTGTTCGATTCTAACGACGTAGACAAAAAACCAAAAATCTAAGCTCATGGAAAAGATGTAGAAGATTGTAATATAGGGACTGAGGAGAAACCTAGGATGGTCAAACTTTCCAAATCGTTACCCCCAGAACAAAAGCTCAAATACATTGAGTTGTTCAAAGAATATTCAGATGTCTTTGCCTGGAGCTATGAAGATTTGAAAGCCTATGATACCAGCATCATACAACACAGAATTCCAATAAAAGAAGACCAAAAACCATTTAGGCAGAAACTTAGGAGGATAAATCCCAGGTTGCTCCCTCTGATAGAAAAGGAAATCAAGAAAATGTACGATGCCAATATCATAGTTCCATTGCGTTTTTCCAAGTGGGTCTCTAATCTAGTCCCTACACGTAAGAAAACCGGGGAAATTAGACTCTGCATAGATTTTCAAACTCTAAATAAAGTCTCCCTAAAAGATAATTACCCCTTGCCGAAAATGGACCACATCCTGCAAAGGGTGGTCGGGTCCAGTCGAATTTCGCTGCTGGATGGTTTCTCGAGTTACAATCAAGTATTAGTTCACCCGGACGACCAAGACAAAACCGCTTTCACCACACCATGGGGCACTTTCATGTATGTGAAAATGCCTTTCGGTCTGATGAACGTCGGAGCCACATTCCAGAGGGCGATGGATATCGCCTTCGTGGAAGAATCAAATAAGTTTATTTTCATCTATTTAGATGATGTGACTGTGTTTTCCCAATCGGATGACGAACACCTAAGGCACCTCAGACGAGTTTTGAGAAGTGTAGGAGGTTTGGGATTTCTTTAAATCCTAAGAAGTGTCTTTTCGGGTTAGAATAAGGAAAACTTCTAGGACACATAATCTCCAAAGATGGAATCAAAATAGACCCTAGCAGAATTGAGGCCATAAAAAATTTAGAACATCCCAGGAACCTCAAAGAACTACAGTCTTTTATCGGACGAATTAACTTTCAACGAATATTCATTCCCAATCTGGTAGAACTCCTCAGGAACATTACAAACATGCTTAAAAAGGACGTAAAAATAAAATGGGACTCTGAGTCTAGACAATCTTTCGAACAGGTCAAACGAGCACTCACAGAAGCCCCTATTTTGATCAGTCCAGATTTTACTAAGGATTTCTATCTCTTTTCTTTCGCCTCTGAACATACTATAGTAGTGGTATTACTGCATAAAAACAGTGAAGGGTATGAACAACCCATAGCTTTCTTTAGCAAAGCGTTAAGGGATGCTGCTCTGAATTACAATATAATGGAGAAACAAGCTTTTGCCTTGGTAAAATCCATAAAAGACTTTAGGGTCTACATTCTCCATTCCCACACCATAGCTTATGTTCCGAACGCGGTAGTCAAGGACATCTTGACACGGGACAATCCGAATGGAAGAAGGGGAAAATGGATTGCTGTCATTTTAGAATACGGTATAGATATTAAGCCCAATAAACTAATCAAAGGTCAAGGCCTTGCTAAACTAATGGTTGAATCTAACTTTCATGCTCTTGACATTAATTTTCTGGATGTAGCAGATGAACAGGGCGAGATGGTGACTCCAAACGTGAGAGAGGTATTTCTCAACTCTCCATGGTATGTAGACCTTATATTCGTTTTACAAAATTTACAAGCTCCCCCTGGTTTGACTAAGACTAAAGCTAGATTTTTAAAGTTGAAAGCTTTGAAATTCTATATTCTAGAAGGAAATTTGTATTGGAAAGACCCTGCAGGCATTCTGTTAAATTGTTTACTGAAAGATGAAGCTGATAAAGTGTTGCAAGAGTTTCATGCAGGAGAATGTGGTGGCCATTTGAACTGGAAGTTCAGAGCCAACAAAATACTCAGAGCTGGATTCTACTGGCCCACCCTGTTTGCCGATGTACATCATAAGGTAACAGGATGTCACCAGTGTCAACTGTTTGAAGGAAAAAGGAAACTCCTTCCTTTACCTCTGAAACCAATCTCAGTTGAAGCCCCTTTTCAGCAATGGGGGCTCGACTTCATTGGAGAAATACACCCCCCTTCTTCAGGACAACACAGGTGGATTCTTACTGCCACCGATTATTTTACCAAATGGATCGAAGCAGTACCAAGCAGGCAAACCACTGACTCTGTTATTATCAAATTCCTTGAAAACAATATTTTATCTCGTTTTGGTTGTCCTAGAAAGATTATAACTGACAATGTAGTTGCCTTTCAGTCAAATAAACTCATAGATTTCTGCAACCAGTATCACATTGGTTTGGGGCATTCCACAGCCTACTACCCTCAGGGGAATGGGTTGGCGGAATCCTCAAACAAAACTTTGGTAAATATCATCAAGAAAACAGTCCAGGAAAACAAAAAATCATGGCACAATAAGTTGGTGTTTGCTTTATGGGATGACAGATTGACCACCAAAAGGTCAATTGGTATGTCACCATACCAGCTGGTCTATGGTACAGAGGCAGTTTTCCCCACTTCTTTGGGAGTCCCTGTCATGAAGTTACTTCAAGAAGTACAAGCTGAACCAAATGACTCACAGAGAAGGATCAACCAGATGATCCAGTTGCAGCAGTCTAGGGAGGATGTTTTCAACAAAACACAGGTCATCCAAGAAAACATCAAGAAGATCTTTGACAAACGAACCAAGGAAGATGATTTTGAGCTGGGAGATTTGGTGTTGAGATGGGATGCCAGGAATGAGGACAAGGGAAAGCATGGGAAATTTGACAATCTGTGGACAGGGCCATACATGATCCAAGATTTCCGGGGAAACAATGCTTTCTTGCTAAACAACACCGATGGGTCAGATCTACCAGGAGCACCTGTGAATGGCAGAATGTTGAAACATTATGTCCCACCTCAGTAGAAGATTTGAGTGCTCACTCTCCATTGTACATACCAGTTTAAGTTTCATTTTTCACTTGCATATTCTGAGTGAGGAACATTAGTCAGTTGGTTGAAGCTCGAAGAGAAGGCCCTAAGTTGTTGACCACTGTTTTTCCAATTTTTGAGAAAAAAACCAACGAAGGTTGATAGGCAAAAATTTTCAGGACTGCAGGAACCAAGATTCTTGGCACTTCACAGGGAAAGTTCCATCCCCAGGTGGAGTTGTTGTTATCACCCCATAAATTATGGAAATCAACTGGTGACTGGGATATTAAATGTCTCTAGTATTTATGTTGACAAATGATTTTTCATTCTGCAAATGATTTGAGAAAAAAAAAAGAGAGAGAGAGAAAAAGAAAAGAATAGAAAGAAAAAGAAAAAGAAAAAGAGGGCATAAAAGAATTAAAAAAAAAAACCCATGCAATAATAGTAACTTGGCCATACCTTTCAAGCATGGCCAAGTTCTTTTTAAATTTGATGTTGATAGGATAGTGAATAATTTGGCTAAACACTTTAATCTTAGCCAAAATGTCTAGGTTAGATTAGTGAATAAATCTGGCCAGACTGTCTAATCCTGGTCAGATAGCCCCAGGGTAGAGTAATTTCTTAACCCAACAGTTTTATCTGGGTTAACTGTCATAGGAAGATAGGTTAGCATGTAGGTTAATCTCTTCATTGTTTCACTCCAATAAAACCATCTCGATGTAAAATGTCACACCATGTCTCAGAAGCCTAGAGGATAGTTGGGTCGAAGCCCCTTGGTGTTGTTTATTTAAAAATTTGGGGGAAAAAACCCATAAAATGCATGTATCCTAAGTTTTCCCCAGCACATGTGCTTTTCCGCTCCCCATTTATGCCCCTTGCACATTTTGATGGTCTAGATCACAGAGCTAATATCTATGGCGCACAGAGCATTCCGGACCCCCCTGACCGTTCTACTTTTAACCGGGGGGGTCCGGAATCGATGATAAGATTTGCGCAGATCTGGACGGTCCGGGAATGTGCGCGTAAATCCATGGTTCAGAATTGATTACGGACCCCCCTGACCGTTCTGCCTTTAACAGAGGGGGGGGTTCGGAAATAATGATAAACGACGCGCTAAGATCTGCAGCCAGGAAGAGGGCGCGTAGATCAACGTCCCTAATTGGTTTTTGGACCCCCCCTGATGATCTGCTTTTAACCGAGGGGGGGGTCCAGAATGGTTTTTCCCTCTGGCGGGCCCCTTGTCATACGTGGTGTCAGCCTATTGGTCCCGAAGTCCCATCACCATCTACTATCTGACAGATTCTGTCATTCATGGAGGTCATCTTCCACTTGTTCCACTTGCTCCCGAGTTATGTCACATCCCATAACTGTTGTCAGTCCCCTACCCCTTTTCACTCATGAACAGCCCCTTATTGCGACTTTCATCCCCAATCCCTAGTAGCCACATCACCCATCCGTATGCTTTGGCGACCGTCACCTGCCATGTCACCCCCAAGTGGCTCGTTGTCCATTTATTACTGGATAACATACCTGTTATCCTGCTAACCTGTCTCCCACGTCCAACCGACCCCAGTTTTAAATAAAATTACCGTTCTCCTCCATTTTCGTTGTTCACTCGTCGCACCAGAAAATCTCATAGCCAGCCCCTCCGTTACATCCTGTCGCCTTCATCCACAGTCATTCGACCCCACTAACTTCGTGTTTATTGCAGGTACTGTTGTAGAGATGGCGCCAAAGTCAAGACAAGCAGAAGGAGAGGAGAATCATTTTCTCTCGCCTCCTATCGACCTGGACAAAACCCCATTGGTCGACAAAGACAGATTGATCGCTGATACCAAGTGTGATTTCGATTTTTCAGACCTCCAGTCATGGCTCCGGGAGGTTTTCCTGGACTAGAGCGATGAAATTGGACTCTGGGAGTCCAATTTTCCCCTTTACCTCTTTCCCCAGATACACCATTTCCCCGAGTTCGCACTTAAATGCCAAGCTCACTACATCCCCAAACAGAGAGTCATCATATCCTCATCCGGAGACACCCTGTTCCTCATCACTCCCGAAGACATAGACCAGATGATGCAAATTCCCCATGCCGAATATGCGTCTCCTTTCAACTTAGAAATCCTCATTGAGTTATATCAGAAGATGACTTTTCCCCAGAGAGCTCAGATATTCGAGCTTTTCCTTCCCACCTCCGCTCAATTCCCTTCCACAAATCCCCCTTACCCGTCATCCATGTTCTCCACCAAGGGAAACCAAGTCATTTCATCCCTTTGTGCCCTGCTAGGTTACTATTCTGACTAGTGGGTAGATGAGCCCATTCTGGGTTTTCTATCCATTTTCTCCAATGATGAAAAACCCACAACACAGTTTGATTAACACACCTTCTTGGCCGACAATATTCACGAACAATTCATGAATTTTGGCACGGAAGGCATGTTCAGATACTCGTCTATATTGGCATACATGTTTTTCTACTTTCAAGCAGATAAATTTAGTTTTTCCATGCAGAAGATGGACGCAGATGGAAGGCCTCAGCCAGTCACAACATGGACCTCATTGTTGAAGCATAACTCCATAGAGTACAGCTTCAAAGCATTCATTGACCTGTTCTACCACCCTGTGGTAAGCATGTTGAGCGGCAGGCCCGAGCCTTGAATAAACGACGAAGTCCAGAGAATTCTGCATCTCTCGGACAACACCAAGACCGGAGATTGGTACCTATATCAAAACCATACCGAGATCAGAGTATTCGGGTGCGAGTTGGCACCTTACAAGATGCCTAAGTATATGCCGGTAAGAATCTTTGCTCTAGAATACATAAGACAAATCATGAATTCAGATGATATCCATTTCGTGTCTTTGAAGAAAAAGCAGCAGCTTCGAATCAAGGGGAAAATTGGCTCATTCATATGCAACAGTCGAGGCACCAGAGAAGAAGCTGACCGGATGCTGAGAGAGATGAAGTTCTTCTTAAGCTTCCCATGGCACTATGATCCATACGTGATCATCTCAGAAATGCGGATGAAGAACAAAAATATCCCATATGTTCACGAAACCAAGTCCGAGATTGAGAAATTTGCTAATCAGACGGTGTGGGTGCCTGACACCTTGATTGAAGTGGAATAGCAGGTTCCCCCTACCACTGTGCCACCAACTTCCACGCCACAAGTCCCTAAGGAAAAAATGCCTCGACAAGAATCATCTCCGCCTGTCACGTAGGTGTCGTCTGAAGAATTCCAGTTACATACTAAGAGGCCCAAGACAACCACAGTTCCCAGCCCTACTAGGGAGAAAGAGGCCCCGCCTACCATAGTTACTAAGTCTGTCATTCCAAACTTCGGTTCGAGCTTGCATAAGGAAATCACCCCAGTTGTGCCGAAGAAATTCACAGACTCCCCACTAGACACTCAATCGGGCAAGACTGGGCCCAAGTTGAGTATTTTCGAGAAGTACAAGATGATTAAGAAAAAGAATCAGACTCTTAACACCAGCACCTATGCTCAGTTTCGAAAGCAGACGTCAACTGCGCAGCATAGGTTGTTGTCCTCATTTGACACATAAAAGGGCAGGATACACATGGCCTTCCTCCAGGCACAGGTACCAGACCCCAAGGTAATTACAGACTACAAGAGGGCCACCTTCGAGTTCCAGATGAAGGACGTGCACCCAATAGATCAGATGGATTTGCACAAATAGACTAGGGAAATGGTATTTCACACGTTGGCACATGCTTCAACTTCTGCAGCAAAATTATAGGTATCATTGAACAATGCTCAGACATAACTTAAGCTGGAGAAGATATCATCCTTCGCAAAAGACAACAGAATCAAAACTTTGGAGGAGTTGGTCCTCAAGATCGGCTATGACCCCTCCAACGTCAAAGATGCAGAAGAGATGATAAAGAAGAAGAATGCAGATATCGCCTCCTTGAGGAAACAGCTGAAGCTCCCTCCTACACAAGACTCGCAGGCAAAGGAGATAGCAGAGAAAGAAGGTGAGAAAGATGAAATGCTCAAGCTACTCATGGAGCAGAATGCACAGCTCAAAGAAATGGAAGCTGAGATGGATAGATTATTAAAAGAGAAGGAACAAATGAAGCCAATGGAAGTCATTCCATTGAGTTCCATTCCGATTTCAGGAGCAAGCACAGCAGCAGTGACAGCCATCCCATCTGCAACACTAGTGACACCATAAGAAGGGACAGTCGATCTCGCCAAATCCATGGAAAAGATGAACCTGCAAGAGACATAAATCAACAGGCTTAAGAAGGAAGTTGAGAACCTCCAGGAACTCAAAACTTCTTTCCAGACCTATCTCTCCAAAGAAAAGCAGATAATTGAGCAGCTCAGGAAGGAACTACAGTAGCTCCAAAAGCAAACAGTGGGAGGGAAGACTTTGGATGAGGTCAAAGAGAATGTACGGACAGACATCACAAAGTCCATAAATGAAATCTGGCCCATGATCCAAATCATGTTTGAGCAGAACGAGTTGGTCCAGAGGAGCAAACAGGCCATTGAAAATATCAGAGTAGAATTAGGAGATAGACCAACTCATGCAAATGAGATCATCAAATTTCTAAATTCTAAGACTCGAGAAGAGCTAGAAGAGTTGAAGATCGAGGACAGAACAAAGACCATCCTTGAGGTCAAAAGAGTTTTGACCAAGAGGGGATTAATGCTTCAACTAGAAGAAAAGGTTCAGACCATGGACCTAGG